>VOCP01057080.1:0-38218 GCA_007922195.1 Podocnemis expansa | reverse complement strand
GTGTGTGTGTGTGTGTGTGTGTGTGTGTGTGTGTGTGTGTGTGTGTGAGAGAGAGAGAGAGAGAGGGGTGACAATTGGGGTCCAGATAGTAGAGAACAGAAGCTGCCCCCCGCACCCCAAGCAGTTAATCAACTGATAGCGTACAAGAGATACAAAGAGGATAAGTTAGTATCTTCTGCTGGACAATTTCTGTTGGTAAGACAGAAACTTTCAAGCTTCAGGTCCAGAGCCTGGAAGAAGAGCTCTATAAGCTTGAAAACTTGTCTCTCTTATCAACGGAAGTTGGTTTAATAAAAGATTTTACCTCACTAACCTTATCTTTCTAATATCTGCAAGAGACATTAAATTTAATTGACATTGAGACAAATGGGGATTTCCCCACTTTGAAAACCTATTGTGACGGAAGGAAAAAACCCTGCAAACTCTTCTACAATGGAAAGGGTCTGATGAAGGGAAAGATATCCAGAAAGTGAGGGGCAGCCTCCAGGCAAGAAGCTGTCCATGAAAATGTTGGATCTGTCCTATAGTTAAAGACTATGCTTTGAGAAGCTTTAGTGCTCTCATGCTTTGAAGTAAGGAGTTAAAATTTGGTAAGAGGATGGACTTTGTCTCAGGGATGCTTTTTGTTACCTCTGTAAAATCTGCCCAATTTTGTCCAAGTTACAGCTTTGAAAAGCTGTAGGCCACATATACTCAGCAGAAACTTGTTCAACAGTGAAAATTTCTGGAGTCCATCTTCACTGAGCATACTTGAGTCCTGAAACTGGAATCTGTTTGAGGAGTAGGAGGACAAATAGGATGAGGAGTCAAGGTGTAGCGGTAGAAATGGTGTGGGCTGGGCAAGGACGCTCAGAGAAGAAGCCAGGGAGTGGGAAGATTAGAACAAGGAGCAGGGAGAGATGAGGTGAAGATTGAGACTGGATGAGAAGCATGGAGAGGGAGAATGAGAGAGTGAGCCAGGGAGGACAGGAATGTGAGTAGGACCAGGAGCAACACTGGTCCAGCAAAGGACCCAGGGCTCGGGCCCGACTCCTGCCACCGTCAAAAACAGTAGCCACTGCAGGCTGCCTGGCCCTGGACAGGGCAAGGGAAGACAGCCGCTGCCGCAGGTAGCCCAGCCCTGGAACCCTGGAACTCGGGGCACGAGCCCCCTGTGCCCAGTGCCACCGACACCACTGGGCAGGACAGCAAATAGAAGATGGTCGGAAATGTGAAGAACTGAAACTGTATGGACAAGGAGAATGGGAGTGGGAGAGGCTGTGAAGCTTGGGTATAAGGGGGAGACTGGGACAGGAATTCCAGATTTGGAGAGTAGGATTGACTAGGTAAGAAGACTGGTATGAGAAGCCTGAGATAAGGAGGATGGCACTGGCTAGATGAGAATGGGACCAGGATGAAGAGGGCCAAGGATGAAGAAGCAGGGGCAGGTTGGAGAAAGGAGTACGTGACTATGAGGAGAAATTTACAGAAGAGCCTTGGATCACTGGAGTATACTGTCCTCTATAGCTTGAAATGGAACTCAAAATTCTGTGGTCACACTTTACTTCTGCTGTCAGCAAATATCTGTAAACCTCACTGGCACAGTGTGAGTCTGTTATGATAATTGAGCCTACCCATTTATCTTAGTTATACATTCAATTTTTAAAAGTATGTAAAACTTCATAAGATGTCACAATCAGGGCCAGATTAAGGCAGGGCTATACAGGCTTCAGCTGCAGGCTTCTGCCTAAAGGGGGACCCCTGTGGCCCCCCAAAAATCTGGAGCTGGCTCACCATCCCAGCAGTGCTTCTGGTAGGCCCCTACCCCACTTCCCCAGAAGCATGTGCTGGCTGCTTCCCCCCCACCAGCATGCACCAGCCGCAGGCCCCCTACCCAGTCCCCTCTGAGCAGTGTGCACCAGCCATGGCCTCCTCCCTAACCCCTCCAAGCAAGGCTCACTGGCTACGCCCCCTCCTCCCAAGCAGTGCCGGTTGCAGGCCCCTTCCAGTCCTGCCGGCCCCCCACCCCCAGCTCCCTGAGCAGTGCTGGCTGGGGTCTCTGATTCATCCCCCCAGCACTGGGGGGCCAGACACCTCACCCCCTAGGCAAGGCCCAGCGCAACGGGGGGGGGGGGGCACAAGAGTAGGCAGCCCCAGGCTGCCCTGGGCCTTGATCTGACCCTGGTCACAATCATAAATGTTGATGGGAAAAGATACAAAAGTGGCATGGGCTCAGTTAGTTCAAACTGATACAAAGGTGTATTCATATAACTTAAGGATTGTTTTGAAATTACACTTGGTCAACAAGAAGAGTGTGGAACCAGAAATCAGTGAACCAAAACAGGTGTGATGAAAATTAGGCCTAATTGATAGCCAAAACAATCTATTCCTTTGTACGTCCTTAAAAGAAGAAATTTTGGGAGAAAAACTGGCTCCTGTAGCAAGCTTCGCCATCATAGCTGCTATCCTTGCCATCTCTTGAGCCTTTGTTATCTTGATCCTGAGAGGTGTCCCAACCAGACCAGGCAAATAGAGGGACCCAGAAGATGCTTGCCACTCTGCTGCCCCAGCTGAATCCCAGACAGTGCGTAAGATGAAATAGGATCAGATTTTAACATCAATAGCTCCAGCTCATTTCAACTAACTTCCTTTCTTTCCCCCAAAAGGACAGATATCGCCATGTTTTATGCCATCTAAGAGACAGTCAAAGGCACTTTTTCTTTCTAAAATCTCCCTCCAGTTAAAGGAAAAGGGAACAAGGGATGTTATTAAAATTAAAGCTGTATTTAATGCCAGCCCCCCCCCCCCGTTTGCTGGGCTCTGCAGTGGCCTTCCAGCTGAGGGGGCGGGGTGGGGCAGTGCAGGCTCTGCAGCGCCCCGGCCACATGCCAGCCCGCCCTGGCCTGCCCCACCCCACCCCCTGGCACGGACTAGGTGGGGGGGGAGGTCCACATAGGCCGATTGGCCCTGGGCCCTGCTACCCTACGGGATGGCCCTGGGCAGGCTGGTGGCAGCCAAGCCCCGGATCCTGTGGGCCCCAGCAGGGACCACATGAAGCAGGAATGGCTGCGCCCCAGTGAGGGCTGCATTGGGCTGGCAGCCAGACCCCGGATCCCTGGGCCCTAGAGGGAGGCAGCCGGGTCTCAGAAGTCCGGTCTCCAGGAGACCTGGGGCACTGGCACTGGGACTTGGGGCACAAGCACCCTGTACCCAGCACTAGCGACACCCCTGCTTAATACGTCATATTTCAAATGCTTTAACTTTCTTTTTCTGCTGTTTCTCTTTAATCAAAAGTTAAAGGATTTTGAATGGTGTTTTTATGATAGTACTAAGCAGAGTGAAATCTTTGTATACTAAACCCTAAACCTTGTTTAACACTGTTTTATGTTGGACCGCGACTAGGTTATGTTAACACCTTAGACGTTTTCTTCTATATAGCCCATCTAAACTACTATAACACGTCCCATTCCCATCTGAGGCATACAGAAGATGACAATTTACAACTGCAATTATTCATTTGATTAGCTTAAGGGGGAGAGGTCTGTGTGACTGAATGTAAAACTGTCTTATATTGTTCAGGCACTAGGTGGCACAATGTGTAACACACATTTACAACAATCAAGGCGTACTGTGGCACTTGCAGACTAACAAATTTATTTATTGCATGAGCTTTTTTTTCAAACGTCTGATGAAATGGGATTTTCTCCCACGAAAGCTCATGCAATATATAAATTCGTTACTCTTTAAGTGCTACAGGACTCCTTACTTGTTTCACAGAACTAGACCAACACGGATACCCCTTTGGAACTTGACACATTATTTAAGATAACCTCACTTTTACCTGGCAGTACATGATTAAAGGATCTCTGATTTCTCTCTCTGAGAAGGAGGAGGCTCTGTACCTTACACGTGGTGCAGGAGCCTGACCTACAAGTACCAGCCCTGCAACCTACCATGTAAAATGTATATATGGCATGGCATCATGGGTAAACTAGTGCCAGAAGAGAACAGACACAGAAGGAAAGCAGCAACAAAACTTGCAAATAGAAGGAATAAAGGTTTCAGGATTGATCTCATCAACATGCCCCTCTTCAGAGAGCTTCAGTTTTGATAAACCTGCAGAGTGGACAGACTGGAAGCAGTATTTTGCAAGATTTCACATTGCAACCAAACTCCGTAAGGAAATGGAGACATCTAGATTTTTAATTTATGCTAGGGAAGCAGGCAGAGTATATCCTTAAATTTTTTGCCTTTGCTGAAGGAAGTCATAAAGATGACTGTGAAAGGATTCCAGCTATATTTGATGCATACTTTTGTACCTCAGAGAAACATGGTTTATCAATGAGCATGTTTTCACCGGAGAATTCAAGAACAAAGGAAAATGTTGAATGTTTTATAACAGCTCTGTATTCATTGGCTAAAAGCTGAGATATGGAGACTGCAAAACATGAAAATTTCAGAGATAAGCTGATTATTGGGTTAACAGATAAAAATCTTTCTTGGCAGCTACAATTAAAAAATGTAACCCTACTTAATCATAGACATAGCTATACAGATAGCAAATTAGTCTGAACGGTGGGTTACTTACCAGTAACCATCCTTCTTTGAGATGGGCTGCTCACATACATTCAGTTACAGGTGTCTACATGCTGCAGTGCATGGTAGCTCGGAAAGTCTTCAGCCTTAGCCTGTCAGGTCAGGGCACGCGGCCAACGCCCCTTCTTCACTGCGACCATGGCTATATAGGTGACTGTGACCCTGACCCTCCCCATCCCATATACCTTCGCCAACTCCGTTAGCGGGATGGTGGGAGGGGCCTGAATGTATGTGAGCAGCCCATCTTGAAGAAGGACGGTTACCGGTAAGTAACTCACCGTTCTCCTTCAAGTGCTGCTCACATCATTCAGTTACAGGTGACTGCTAGTTGTACCCCTGGATGGTGAGAAGAGTTACAGTCTACCCACATTGAGTAAAGATCTGCCCAGAGTGACATCTTTTCTAGCCTGTTTGGCAATGGCATAGTGCATCGTGAAAGTGTGTATTGATGACCACGTAGTGGCCCTACAGACCTCTTGGATCAGGACCTTGGCAAGGAAGGCCGTTGAGGACACTTGAGCCCTGCTAGAGTGGGCTCTAATAGATTCAGGAAGTGGTGTGTTCAACCTTCCATAGCAGTCTTTAATGCAGTTCACAATCCATTTAGAGATACACTGTGAGGATATTGGTTGATCCTTCTTATGTTCGGCAACCGCCACAAATAGCTGGGGGATCTTGCGAAAGGTCGGGTGCGCTCAGTGTAGGTCAGGAGCGCTCTCTTTACATCCAATGTATGCCACCTCCTCTGGTTCTGCATAACCTGGGGGTCTGGGTAAAAAACTGGGAAGCAAATTTCCTGGTTAAGATGGAAGGGGGCGGCCACCTTAGGGAGGAAGGATGGATGGTGACATAAAACCACTTTATCCGGGTAGAACCTTGTATATAGGGGTTCCGAGGAGAGGGCTTTCAACTCTGAAACCCTTTGAGCAGAGGTGATTGCTACCAAGAAAGGCACCTTCTACAGTACTAGGAGGGTGGCTGCATCCAAAGGCTCACAGGGCGGCTCTGTCATTGCCCGGGGCACGACATTCAGGTCCCAAGGCAGGGTGGGCCTACGGGGTTGGGGAAAGAGTCTCTCCACACCTTTTAGGAATCTGATGGAGGTGGGATGGGAGAAAACCGATTGCCCATCCACGTTCTTGTGGAGAGCTGAGATTGCTGCTAGATGGACTGTCAGTGAGGAAGGAGAAAGGCCTTTTTCCCCAAGGTCTAACAGATAGTCGAGGATCAGGTGTATTGGGGCTGATGTAGGGTCTACACCTTTGTCCCAAGCCCAAATGGAGAATCGCTTTCATTTGGCCATGTATGTGGACCTGGTGGATGGTCTTCTGCTACCAGCCAGGACCTTCTTAATCCTGTCTGAGCAGAGCCTCTCCTGCTCACGGAGCCAGAGAGCATTCAGGCCGTCAGGTGTGAAAATCTGAGCATGCTCCGTTAGTGCTTCTCTGGTCCCAGGAGCCGTGGCTGGGCCATGCGGCTCCAGCCGCAAGGTAGGTTTGTGGGGAGGGACTGGGCAGGCTGGGGGGTGTTACCAGGAAGTGGGCCGGCAGGGGGATGCCAGGATCGGGCCCACAGGGGAGACGGGACACCAGGATTGGGCCTGTGGGCGTGGGGGCAGCGCAGCGAGCAACATGAGTTGGTCAGCTGCCTGAGCCTTTTAGAGGGAACATTGGTCTGAGCCAGTCCGGAGCTATCAATATCATGTTCACTCTGTCCCTGTTGCTTTTCAAAAGAACCCTCTGTATCAGGGGAACCAGCTGGAAAGCATACATCAGGGGTACCGACCAGCTGATGAGGAATGTGTCGGTGAGAGACCCCTCCTCCTAGCCCCTGAGGGAGCAGAACTGGGAGCACTTGCGGTTCTGCCATGTCACAAACAAGTCTATTTGGGGGGAACCCCATTTGTCTATCAGGAGGGAGAACACCTTGCCGATTTGTGTAGAACACTGCTGTGGTATTGTCCGTGAGGATCTGGACTGACCTGTCCTGTATCTTGTTCAGGAATGTCATGCAAGCTAGCCTGATGGCCCTTAGTACTTTCACATTTATGTGGAGAGGACCGTCCGTGTGGGACCAGAGCCCTTGTGTGGAGAGTCCCCCAGAGATGTGGGCCCCCCCACCCTATGTTCGAGGCATCCATTATTAAGATCACTGAGGGCCTGGGGTCTCAGAAAGGAATGCCCCCATGGCAAAGCAGGGATCCCTCCAAACCTGAAGTGTCCCCTGAGTGTCCTGGGGAACCAACAGTACCTTGTTCAGGGAGTCCCTCCACATGTGGAACACTGCGGAAAGTCAGATCTGGAAAGGCCTCATCCTCAGGCGTGCCGTCTGGATCACTGAGGTGGAGGCTGCCATGTGGCTGAGGAGCTGCAGGCACCGGCAGGCCGTGGTCACGGGGGGATGTTTCCAGCTCTGTAATGATGGTGCAAATGGACCAAAATCTGGAGAGGGGTAGGAATGCTGACCCCTTGCGGGTGTCTAGACATGCCCCAATGAATTCTATGTTTTGAGACAGGTGGAGCTTTGACTTTTGTTGGTTTATGTGGAGGCCCAGATAGTCGCAGAGCCTCACTACCGCTCCGATGCGGAGGTCTACTTGGGAGCTCGATTTCCTGAATATTAACCAGTCGTCTAGATAGGGGTAAATTCTTATGCCCCTCCTGCGCAGGTACGCCACTACCGGGGCCATGCACTTCGTGAACACCCTGGGGGCCAGGGAGAGCCCGAAGAGGAGAGAGGTGAACTGGAAATGGTTGTTTGCCACCATGAACTTTAGGAACTGCCTGTGATGGGCCCTTATGGCTATGTGAAAGTAAGCATCTTTCAGATTGAGGGCTGCGAACCAAACCCCGGGAGACATAGGTGGGAGGATCTGTGATAGGGAAACCATGTGGAACTTTATTTTCCTTATGTGCTTGTTTAAGGCTCTGAGATCTAGAATGGGTCGAAAGTCCCCATTGGGTTTCTGGACCAGGAAGTATCGGGAGTAAAACCCTTTTCCCCACACCCGCTTGAGATCCCTTTCTATGGCTCCGAGGGAGAGGAGAGGAGTTTCTGGCACTCGATCTCAAGAAGGTGGGACAGTTCCTGGTTTCTGAGGGTTGGACGAGGGGGCGGTTTCCTGTCCCAAGGAATTGAAAGAAACTGAATATGATACCCCTCTGAGACCGTCTTGAGGACCCACTGGTCGGATGTCACGTTGGCCCAGTGGTTGGGGACCAGTTGGGTCGTGGGTTCGCTGCCTGTATAGTAACCATCAAAAATGCTGTTTCTTCCCTGACAAGCATTCGGAGGCCTGCCCACACCCAGGGCCATCCCTAGGGGGGAGCAGGGCCCAGGGCAAATCAGTTTGTGCGCCCCCCCCCCCATTTTAAACTTTGCAGCGCAATGTTCCCTCTAAGCCAGTGGTTCCCGACCTGTGGTCCGGGGACCCCCAGAGATCCGCAGACACTTTGCAGGGGGTCTGCGGAGCCTCTGCCTACCTGGGGCCGGAATCCAGCTACAGCCCTGATGCTCCCTGCCAGAGCTGCCTTTCCCCTTCTGTGGCTGTATCCTGGCAGGGGATGGAGCCATAGCAGCTCCCTGGCAGGGGACCACAGCTGCCACAGCTCAGCTCCCCAGTGGCGCAGGCAATGGTGATGGCAGCACTGCTCACCAGCTCTCCCACTGGTGCAGGCCAGAGTCTGCCCACGCAGGCCAGATTACATAATCAGCCAGGGGGGTCCGCAAAGATTTTTTTTCTTGTTACAAAGGGGTCTCCAGCCTGAAGAAGGTTGGGAACCACTGCTCTAAGCTGATGATGCAGCTGAGCAAGTTCCCTGTTGGTTCTCCAGGCCCCAAAGGAGTTCTTCTCTGCTGCCCACTGTCTCCCCAATAACTTGTGCACCCATAACTTGTTCAGCTTGTGAGGGAAATATTAGGTGATCTCCTTTGTAGAATAGTAGGGAAGGTGCCATAGTATAGGCCTTATAGAGGCAGCAGGTTGCTATGATAGTGGGGTTGTTTCTCGGGCAATTTATATATCTAAGTTCTATTAACAAGCGGCCTATATTTAATAGTTAAAGTCTGTTATCTCCTCTTTCTCATGCTTTTTTCTCCTGACCATCTGGACAAGGAATGTAATCTACACTGTCCCGTCTTTGTTCTAACTGAAAAGGGAGTACTACCTCCTATCTCCTGCTCACCCTCCTTGGCACCATAGCCTTGCAAGAATGTAAGGTCAGCATCTTTAGGCAGAAATTAATGAGTTTGCAGGTACTGCGGCTGCCCAGGATAATGCAAATGATGTCAACAGTAAACAGAGGCGGGGATAATTATATGCATTCTTTAATCATTAATATGCATTTAATAATATTAATGTAACCATATAAGGGTCTCTAAAACATTGTCAATCATGTAAGCATTATCATAGCATTATCATACTGTACTGAATAAAAGTGTTGTGATGCTGCCCCTCGGGGCTCTCTCTTGCACTCAAGTTGTTGGGGGAGCCTGCTCGGAGGGGCTAGCACTTCTTTGCTGTCCTCTGATGCAGTTCCTTTTGTTATTCAGCTGAATAATAAATCGTGAACCACACCTTGTTCTTTGCTTATTTGAGTCTCAGCTGGGAACGGGCCTTCATCATTTGTCCCCCACAAGCTGCATCATCAGCTTAGAGGGAACACTGCAGTGTCATAATTTTTCTTTAATAAAATCATAAGTTTCTAGCCCTCAGGCTAAAAAGTTGCAGAGAGAAGCAGAAAAACATGACCTGACTTTATCCTAAAGGATCAAAACCTAGAAGTCAAAGAAAATAGCTCCCTCCCATTTATTATTTCTTTAAACATCTCTTTATTAAGTGAGTTTTAATGATATATTTAAGCCAGATTTGTGACTATTTTTGATGTTTAGGGTAGGCAATAGTGAATGTGTCATGGTGATGTTTCATCAACCTCACAGCCAAGTGGACAGGAGCATCTGGAGGTACTCTTCTTTGTGGTTTTGGTTTTCTGTTCAAGATGGGCACACAATTTTACAAGTTTAATAATTTTTCTTAGATCAAGTTTTTGTTAAATTGAAAATTCAGAGACAAGGAAGCTATTTTTGAATGATATCAAGAAATAAATTCAGGTCCTCGCTCACCTTAAAGCTGTTCGTGCCTGATGCACTAATAAGGGGCCGCTTGCCCGGGCACCCCATTTGCCACTAAGTGCACACTAAAAAACCCCTTATGGACAGCGTAAGAGGCTCTGGCCTGGAATCTGGGAAGCTACAGACTAGCATAACTCAAAGGTACTAACTTCGTGGGAACCGAAACCCACCTAGGAATTTATGACCACCTGGAATGTTGGGTCCCACCTAGGCATTTATGACCCTCCTAGGAATCTGGGCCCACCTGAGAATTTATGACCCACCTGGAAATTTGGGTCCCACCTAGGAATTTATGATCCACCTAGGAATCTGGACCCACCTGGGAATTTAAAAACCTAATTAGAAAATTACTATCTCAATCGTGGGAACCACTAATCTGACAAACCCCCACCAGTGTGGGAACCAGAAAAACACTGAGCTAAAAATCGTATAAAAAAGGAGATGCCAACTGGCAAAAGTTATGGAGGTTCACGTGTTACCTGCCAGAACTGATCACTCTGACAGTTGGATCTCCCGAGGAAAGCTAGCTCGTGTCGTGTCTCTTACCATGCCTCTTGTGTTCATGCTGCTGGTCAGTGGAGCCTGGGTTGTGGTACGTATATAGGAATCCCCTACGAGTACATTGCAGTTTGTTTTACCTTGCCATTTTGTCTTGTTGGGAATACCTAGCAGTTTTACTTTGTTGCAAATATCTTACAGTTTTACCTTGCAGTTTTGCTTTGCTGTTTTACTGTGTTACTTATATAGATTTGCGGTTTTGCTTTACAGTCTTGCTGTGTCACTTATATAGATTTGCAGTTTTGCTTTATTGTTTTACTGTGTTACTTATATAGATTTGCTACCTCAGTTGGTCTTGTTGATTGCTACCTCAATTGTCACTGTGATTACCCATTGAAAAATTTTCCCCATTGTTGCGCTAAATAAACGAACCCATTTCTCAGTTAGAACTACTGAGTCCGGTGTCTCCTTCTCCCATCGCGGTTGGGAACCAACAAAAGCACTGGATTCCAATTGTCTAATGTATGTTATTTCCTTTATGCTGCCTGACTGTCTCCTTTTCCATCTTATTTTAATATATGTATTCATACATTCCTCATTGCTTTGCAGGTGATCTAAGTAATGAAACTCAGGTACTGTTTGAGGATGAGAGGAAGAAACAAGGGACCTTTGGTCTCCTCTCCAATGCCCTGATGTAAAACAAACAAGGAGTCTTGTGGAACTCTTAAAGACTAACCAATTTATTTATTTGTTAGCTTTGAAAAGTGCCACAGGATTCCTTGTTTGTTTCGCTAAACTAGACCCACATGGCCACAGCTGCTTTCCTCTTTGCCATGCTTTGGAACTGGTGGTCTGACTGCAATCAATGACAATGGGGCTTATTTACGGTGCAGAAGGAAGGACAAAAAACTTCTTTAACGTGTTGATTGATGGCCATTAACCCTAAAAAAACCAGTATTTCCATATGAGCCCTAGCCTGAAGTCTTCTCTCTCAGGTATAATAGATCAATATCTGCACGGAGAAGTTTGCTCAAAAAGACATCCCTGAAGACTGAAAACTCTTGTTAAATGTAGAAGGAAAAAAGTTCTTTAATATCTGAGAACACTTTCTGGAGATGCTGATGTAAATTCAAAGAGAAGGTCCTGATTTGTAAAGGTTGGGGATGTGACATTCTCCTGACTTTGTCCCCGTTTCCTTGACTGAGGCTGGCTCCATAAGTTTTATCTCAACACTTGCCTTAGGGAGCAGTTGTGGGAAGGTGGCTACTTAAGAGTTACTGCAAACAAATACTGCCTTGTCTGAATTCCCTTCCCCCTTCCCTGACCAGCCGGAGCTGCTCCCTAGTCCCGCAGCTTGAAAAAGCCCCCTGCTTCCTTACTCCAGCCGGCTGCGTGGGATCCCCCAAAAGCACGAGGCCCCCCCAAAGCACGGGGCCTAGAGCGGTTGCCCCTCCTGCCCCCCCCTTATGGACGGCCCTGCCCACGCCTATCTGATTGCAGAGCATGGGACTTCTCACTCTTACCTAAATGGACCTAGTCCTTGTCCATGTCCCCAAGATGGCACTGGGGAAAAAAGGAGGACCTCAGGAAGGGAGTCTGCAGTTGAATCTGTTGTTTTAACTGCTGAAGTTGTTGTTGAAGGAGTTGATGAGGTTTTAAGAACTTCTGTTAGGATGTGGGGTATAAATCCCCAGTGACCGGAACGTGGCTGTCAAGTCTTTCATGCCATGGAGCTTCGCATCTGTGGACTCAGCGAAAAGATCAGGGCCTTCAAACAGGAGGTCCTGAATAGTAAGGTGTAGCTGCGGTGGTAGGCCCGAGCCCTGTAGCCAGGCCAAGCAACACATTACCACTGCCGATGCCATTGTACGAGCGGCTGTGTCTACGACATCCCAGATGGCCATCAAAACGTCTCTGGATACAATTGCCCCTTCTTCAAGCATTGTGTCAAAGTCCCTAAGATGATCTTTTGGGATAACGGTGCAGACGCCCAGGGCCAGTGCTAGGGGTTCTGGCGCCCCCCCCTGCAACCAATAAATGGGCACCCTCCCCCTTTGCAGGGCAGGGCGGTCCCTGGGGGGGGTGCCAGGCTCAGGTAAATCACCCTCTGCCCCCCCACTGCATTGGGATGTGGGGCTGGCTGGCCCAAGGGAGGAGCAGACCCCTACGCTACCCACCCCTTATGCCAGGGACCGGGTGAGCAGCCAAAAGGGCGGCCAGTGCAGCGCTGCCAGTTCACCCACCTGGCCCCTCTGTGATCTGGGCCTCCTGGGATAACCTTCTGAATGTGCCAAAATCAGGGTAAGCTGCAAAACCAGGGGCCAAACCCCCAAACCACTGATGGGTGGTACTTAAACCAGTCTCCCAGTCAGTAACAAAACATGCTTCTGATTCCCCCACTCTGGTCATCACCAAGCATAACCAAAACAGAAACAGCCCCTTACTACACATAGCTTCCCATGGTCCCCTCTAGCCACTGGGTCTCTTAAAGAAATAGCTTCTCCTGACCCCAAAGGGCCAGCCACATCGCCCAGAACAATATAGGCTTGGATCTTAACCAAAATACCACGCTGCCAGCCAAACCTTTACTAACTACAACTAAAGGTTTAATATAAAGGGGAAACAAACAAAATATGAGAGATCTTAAGGGGTCAAAGTGAATCACATACATACAAATGATTTAGAGTCCATAGAAAGCATATCCTTGAAGATCCTGTAGTTAGCAGATTAGCCTCACTTCTCTGGTGTGCACCCAGCAGCAGCAGCAGCAGGCTGGGTCTCAGTCCTTTGTTCAGTCCCAGAAGAGTAGTTCCAGAGGAGGATGTTGATTGCAGGTTGCAGACTGAAGACTAAAGACAAAATGAAGATGGGTCCCCTGCCTTTTATCTCACTGTCCTTGCCAGATCAAAATGGAGTTGGGCCACATGGTCAGTCTGGGTAACTGGTCAAACAAGTGTCTTCTTGGGACCACTGCAGCTGGAAGCCTCCCTGATAGGGGCCATTAAGAGGAACAATAGTTTTGCAGATGCCCAGTCTGGGATTGCCTTAAGAACAAATCACTTGGAACACATGTAAAAACAAATAGATTCCTAATTTCTAATACAAATATGATATCTACATATAAATCATATAGTCATTCCTAGCAGATTACAGCCTTGCTGTTGATACTAAATATGGCATATCGCATATGGGTTATTGCAAATATGAAATATTAATATGAAAAATAATCATAAACAGTCCCCCAGACCCACACAGCATCACACTTGCCTCCCCACTAGCTGCACAGGGAAGCCATTGCCCTTGCCGCCTCTGGCTGTGACAGGGAAATGATCCCGCCTGCTGGCTCTGGCTGCCATGGAGGGATGTGATCGCCCCTGCTGGTTCTGGCCAGGGCAGAGAGAAGTGATTCCCCACCCTGGCCGGAGCTGGCAGGAGGGATGGCTTCCCTGCCACGGTCGGAGCTGGCAATGGGGGTCCCCATGCTCTTGCGATGGGAAGAAGGGACCATTCCCCTGCTGCTGGCTCTGTCTGCGGCAGGGAAGTCATGCTCCCTGCCGGCTCTGGTCACGTGCCGGGGCCAGAACCAGCAGGGGCAATTGCGCCCCCCCGTCACAGCCAGAGCCAGCAGGGGGGATTTCTTCCCTGCCGTGGCCAGAGGTGGCAGGGGCAATGGCTTCCCCATGGCACCTTTTAAATTGGCACCCAAGGCTAGCCCCTTTCCCCTTACCGCCTTGGCCATGGCAAGTGGAAGCATCGGGGCCAGCTCAAGGGGTTGTGGCGCCCAGAGCCAACTTTTCCTTTTGTGCCCCCCCCACGGCCACGCTTCTCCCCACCCCACTGCCTTCAGTGTGGAGCCAAAGGCAGTGGGAGGCATGAATGAGAGTGCAGAACCAGGCCTCTACACTGGGCTGGCTTGCCCTGCCTCCAGAATGGGGAACAACCAGCCCAAGGGTGGTGCAACCCAGCCCAGAGGCCAGGCTCTGATTTATTCTTCCTCCCCTGGGCCAGCTGTTCCTCCCTAGGGGCAGGGAGGGCCAGCCCAGAGACTGGGCAAAACAGCAGAGTCCAACCCATGGGTTGGGCCGCTCTGCCCATGGGGGCGGAGTGACTGGCTCAGGGAGAGGCGGGAGCATGGATTCCAGCTTCTGCACTGGCCTGCCCCACCCCCCAGCACCCCTAAGCTTCAGCACCCTGGACTGGTGCCACACTGGCTCACCACTAGTGCCAGCCCTGATCCTGAGAGAGAAATTAGAATCACTTCCATCAGCCGTTTGAGAATTTGATCCTGACTCACTCTATATGGAGGGAAAAAGTGAATCCTTAAGACCAAGAGTTGCATGTCACAAGCACTGAGTAGTTTCAGTCCCATGGAATCTGAAACAGTCTTTGAGGCTCCTGATCTGCTCAGGGGAAGTGGCTGAGAGCAGGGAACGTATCACGCATCAAACTGGGCCCTTGCTGTCAATAAGTATGACTGACAGTGTGTGCCATCCACTTCCCAAGACATACTGAAAAGAGAGCAAAGAGGACTTTTCTCTATGTCCTTTTCTAATCTCGAGTGTCCATGGACAAGAAATATGCACATGCCTTCAATTTTCTACACAGCTCTGCTCTTCTTTACTTCTGCTGCTGTAACTGTGATGCTTTATGGGCCCAGCTTGAACCAAAGGCGAATGAGGAAACATTTTCTCTTCTCAAATTCCAAAGGCGCAGCCGTGTTAGTCTAGTAAAGCAAAAAAAGCAAGGAGTCTTGTGGCACTTAAAGACTAACGGATTCATTAATTGCATGAGCTTTCTGATTTGCTGTTGCAGTATGACCTGATCCCATGTCTTACACTCCCCTGCATTTATTTTCATCCCAATCTGTAAGTTCCCCCATCTTCAAAACGTCTGATGAACTGTGATTTTCTCCTACGAAAGCTCATGCAATAAATAAATCTGTTAGTCTTTAAGTGCCACAAGACTACTTGCTTTATTTTCTCATGCAATAAATAAATCTGTTAGTCTTTAAGTGCCACAAGACTACTTGCTTTATTTTCTCTTGCATTCTTCCACAGGCAGTAATGAGAAATCCATGAGTCCTATAAACAGGTGATGAGGCAGATCTTTAAAACAAATAGGGCTGTAGTTTAATGACATGAACAGTAAAAGGAATAGAAGCAGAAGCATCTAAAATCATCTGTTCTTGTTGCAGCAAAGCAGGGTAGTGGACCAGTTTCTAACTCATTATTGTAAGAAGCCTGATATGGGAACCTGCAGTGTAAGATTTATAAGACTAAAACCAGTCAAAATAAGCATTTATCAGGATAACCACAAAAGTTATCCCATGAATAAGTGCGTCCATAACATCTTTCATCCCAGAGTGCATCATACTTAACACTTCATGACAAAAATGCAGTCACCTCTGGAGTAGAAATGACAATCACAACTGGAACAAACATGCTGCTCAACAATGAAACAACGGGATATTTTATGCAAAAACAAATCCTCTTCCTATGAGAAAGAACAAGGAACCATTAGTGACTAAATGAGTGTTTCCCAACCAGTGTGCCACAGAACCCAGGTGTGCCATAGAATTTTTTGAAAAACTACTCAAAGAGTAGTTTGGTTCTTGGCTCATGAATATTCATGAGTTCATTCGGCATCATATGGTGATGTGCCTCTAATTAATTAAAGGTAGTAAGGTGTGCTACAACAGAGAAAATGTTGAGAACCATTGGACTAAACAGAGCAGAAATCTGCTTCTAAGGTGTCTCTCTAAAGATCCTCATGTAGGTAAAACTAAATCAGTTTAATTCAAAGAAAGTCTGGGCTGATCTTTTGGGGATTTCAAGTGCAATACTAGAAGCATCAAATCTGAAACACTAGGCTAAGCCATTTGTGAAAGACTATCAGATCACCCCCTCCCTCTCCTGCCTCATTTACAAGTGAATCACCTCAGATCACCCCCTCCCTTGCCTCATTAACAAGAGAATACAAATCAATAGGTCTGAGAGTTTCTCTCTCAAGCAAAAAAAAAAAAGCAAGGAGTCTTGTGGCATGTAAAAGCGGCACATTGTAAGCATTGCAAGGGGATGCCCCTCCAATGTCAGCGCCTCCCTGCAATGCTTATCTTGCTTACTGTGTTCTGCTGGCCCTGCAGAAGCCTTGCATGGCGTTTCAGAGGTTAAAGATATACCTTGTCATAAGGGCCGAGTGGTTTGCTATGCACAGCTGGAGGGCTGTTGTGGAGTAAACCTTCCTGTTGAGCAGGTCGAGTTTCCTTGCCTCCTTATTTTTAGGGGTGGAATAGAGTTGACCTTGCCTCTCTTTCTGGTTCATGGTGTTGACGACCAGTGACCCCGGAGAGGGGTGCTGGAACAGGAAGGAGAACTTGTCCTGAGAGACGTGGTACTTGCAGTCCACGACCATTGATACTGGCGGAATCAAGGATGGGGTTTGCCAACAGGCCTTGACGATGCTGTATACACCTCCATGGAGAGGGACAGATACCCTAGCAAGTGGGGTCCTCTGGCCAACGTAGAAGAGGGGATTAATCTCCTCTTGGATGATCACGAGCTCCAGGTTCAGGTTTTCTGCCATGCAGCGTAGCAACTCCTGGTGGGCATGAGAGTCTGCATTACAGTGAATCAGTCTCTCAAAAGTATGCTCATCGGGCGAGGAGGAAGAACGGGCCCGTGATCCGCTACGATGTGTGGAGTCAGGATCAGGCTCATCGTCTGAGAATTCCAAGTCCATGGTCTGAGAGGGGGACTGGACAGAGCGGTGCCATAAGACTAGGGTATCGTTGGCTGCCATGTCCAGCCAATCATGTGACCAGTCATTAAAAGATGCTCTGGCATCCAGGCGCCGCAGAGGAGAGCGGCCTCAACTAGGTTGCAGTGCAATACCGGATGGGGAAGGCCCTGCTGGCCCATCCGGTTCCAATGGTCTGTTCTTGTGTCGAGGCGTGGGCGAGGGGGAGTGCTTATGGTGCCATTTCCCTAAATACTCTCCTACCCCTATTACCATCTTGAGTGGAGAAGAGCAGACTGAGGCTGGAGGTGAAGTCAACGCTGAGCTATGGGAAGGGGCCCCCAAAACGTGAGAGTATGGCACCGACACGTCCCAGGAGGAGCATGGGGAAGAAGCTGGGGAGCAGTCCTCAGGGGATTGCAGTACCCGTGGCAGACTGGGCAGCACCGGCTTGGCTGGGCAACAGTCCACAGTGCCAGATTGTGGTACCAGCGGTGAGCTGGGTGGTACTGGGTTGGTGGGCAGTACCGTTTCCTGTGCCAGCTGGACTCCCAGTGCCGGGGTCAGCACCGAGCTGGTTTTATTCCGTGGTGCTGGGACCTGGGTCGGGGAAGGTGTCCGCACCATCACGGGGGCCTGCAGCATTGACGGTGCTGTTGGCGGTGCCGCTTTCGGTTCGGTGCCAGATTGGTTCGACAACCAAAGTGTTTGGCATCCTGACGATACCGACAGGGGCGTTGACCAAGACTTTGGGCTCAGCACCAAGGAACGGTTCCAGGGTTCCAGTGCCTGGGCTGATCAGGGAGCCGGCAGAACACTCAGGGCTCGGGCAGCATCAGAGGCTTCCACGCTACTCCCAGCAAGGGATCAGAGGCACAGCTCTCTGTCCTTGTGAGTCCTCCTTTTGAAGGACTGGCAGAGAGGGCAGCTTTCGGAGAGGTGGGACTCACCCAGGCATGCAAGACATTTATCATGTGGATTGTTGAGCGGGAAAGCTTTGCAGCATCCTAAGCACAGTTTGAAACCAGGCATCTTGAATTTCGTGGTAGAAGACAGGCACTTGTTTACGCAAGTTTCTTGGCTGATCTGAAACCATCACTGAGGGCGGAAAAAGGAAATGGGAGGGTCAGGGTCACGGTCACCTGTATAGCCGCAGTTGTGGCGCAGGGGGGCATTGGTCACATGCCCTGACCTGACAGGCTAAGGCTGAAGACTTTCCGAGCTGCCGTGTGCTGCGGCATGTAGACACTGGTAACTGAATGATGTGAGCAGTGCTCAAAGGAGAATTAGTTATACAGCAGTATAAAAGGCAGAAGCAACTTGATACACCTGAAATTAACTCAGAAGTAGTAAAGAGAATGATTGTTAAAATTTATTACTATAAAAGCCCTAAGGCAATGAGGAAAGTCCAGGTAAACTATAAACCTTTCAGAATAATGTACAAAAATGTCATCACTAAGACATATGTCCAGCTCAAAGTGAAACATATACTAATGCACAAACTATGGGCATTTTTCAATTGTTTTCCACAGTAAGGCAGTTAAGGAGAGAGAAATATAGTTACAGTCAAGAGCCACTGTTTCTGGGATCTATCACCTTGTGATGACTCAGAGCTTGCTTGGAGAGTAAAGCTGAATATTCATGGATAGACTGTTGACTTTAAAATTGACTCTGGAGCTAATGTCACAGTCATTTCAGAATGGATTTGCCATCACCTTCAGCCTGTTCCAAAGCTGAAAGTCACCTGACACTAACCGTGGCCCTGCTTGGGCCAGTTTACCACAGAAAAAAATTACAAAGATACCAGCTTTACATTCAGAATTCATGTTATCAAAGTGTCAAAGACCACCAGCCTTCTCAGACACAGTAGCTGTGATGGCCCTAGTAGGAAAGATGAAAGAACTTAACTGAGGATTTGATTGTATTGGACTTTAGAAGCAAGACCCAGTACAAACAACCTTCAGAAACAATGGCAAACCATATGGAATAACAACATCTCTACCAGACAAATCTTGGAAGAGACTAACTGCCCAGATTTAAGTAAGATATAAGATTTAAGACATGAGAAGTAATTCTTCTGTTGTACTCCACACTGATTATACCTCAACTGGACTGTTGTATCCAGTTCTGGGTAGGGTTACCAAATGTCAGGCAAAAGGAGGACATGTCCTCCTTTTTACCTTTACATCCTCCATCTGGCAGACATGTTAAAATACATGATTTTGTCTGGCTTTTTACTTATAGGGGTTAAAGTACACTGGAATGTGATGGAATACCTTATTTTTAGGGGAAAGCATTCCATGGCCCCCTAAAAACAGAAGAATATTGCATTAATATTATATTTTCTCCATGTGAACTCCAATGTCCTCCTTTGCTTCCCTGTCTTCCTTTCCAGGCTTTGGTATCTGGTAGCCCTAGTTCTGGGTGCCTTATTTCAGGAAAGGTGTGGACGAATTGGAGAAAGTCTGGAGAAGAGTAACAAAAATGATTAAAGGTCTGGAATACTTCACTTATAAGGGAAGATTAAAAGAACTTGGCTTGTTTAGTCTGGAAAAGAGGAGACTGAGAGGGGACATGATAACAGTTTTCAAGTACCTAAAAGGTTTTTACAAAGAGGGGGAAGAAAAAAATATTCTCTTTAACTTTTGATGATAAGAAAAGAAGAAATGGGCTCATTTTACAGCAAGGAAGGTTTAGGTTGGACATTAGGAAAAAATTCTTAACTGTCAGGGTGATTAACCACTGGAATAAGTTGCCTAGGGAGGCTGTGGCATCTCCATCAGTGGAAATTTTTAAGAACACGTTAGACAAACACCTTTCAGGGATGGTTTAAGATGGTACTTGGTCCTGCCATGAGTGCAGGAGACTGGAGTTGATGACCTCTCATGGTCCCTTTCAGTTTTATCATTCTATCATTTATGTGAAGTCAGAGGACATCACTGCTTGGTTATAATGGACTGTTTTTCTAGGATGTAGAAATAATGTACTTGAAAGACATAACTTGTTGCAATGTTATTGTAAAGTGAAGTGCATTTTTTCTCACTTTTGTATTACAGAGCAACTAGTGATGGACAATGGACCACAATTCACTATAGCAGAATTTTAATCAATTTGACCAAAATATTATTTTGATTATATTACTAGCAGCCCACATTACTGACAAACAAATGGAGAGTCAGAAAAAGCTGTACAGTCAAGAAAAGCTGGTTCCCAGCTTGGCACTAGTGATTTTATTTTTGGTCACCAGAGGGTGATCTTCCGCTACATTTCTACAGCAGAGCTAGGAGCCAGGCTACAAAGCCTGGTTGCCATGATCACTTGGCGCCCAGGTTTTGTCGAGTCCTGGTGTTGAGGGTAGGCTTGGGTTCTCCCACCAGAAACTGGGAAAGTGGCACTATTAAGGGGCAGCAATAGATAAGGGGCACAGGGGCGTTGATGCTTCTGGGCCTGTGGGGCTCCAGCCCTACCCGTCTCTGGCCTGCCCCATCAGTGGCAGGATCAGACCCAGGATGCCACCAGCCAGTAGCAGCAGGGGCTGCTTAAGCTGGTTCCATGATCAGGCCCGGGGCCCAGTTTGGGCCAGCTGGGGCCATGCCGCAGTAGGCAGGGCTGAGGTCACAACCCTTTTTTCAGGGCAGTGATGGCCGTGAAGGGGCATTTTCCTGGCAGAGCTAATCCCCAGACATAATCAGAAGGAAGACTCCAGCAGTGAATAGAATACCCTGCCCAAGAGTTCCAAAAGATGCTAGGCAAGGCATTTCAACTAAATTTTTCACAGCTAGTCACCAATCATGTGTTCCTCAATTTCTTGGTGCCTGACTTGATACTTTGAGTTTTAACTTACAGAAGTGATGAACAGCAACCAATGAGGTCTTGGGAGCTCGTATTGTGAACTCAAGAAGTGCTTTGCCAAAAACTTTGAAAAATAATTTTTACCCAAAATTAGTGGAAACTCTGACTCAGCTCCTTAGCTGTGAAATGAGGATAACTCCTCCCTCATTTCACAGGGCTACCGTGAAAATAATTCATTATAATGTTTGTGAAGCACTCTGATTATGTAGAGATAAGTACCATAGAAAATCCCATCAGGAAATTAAAAATTCTGATGTCAGAGCAGGCTTTGATTAGTGTGCTGAAAATCAGACCTGGGGCCACAAACAGAAACCTAAGGAGAAAACAAAAGAATGACTGGTGTGCAATCTCTGTCCTGTGCACTGAATGAGGTCCTGTGGGGGGAAAAAAATCATATATGATCATGTAAGTTTAAACTATACCATAATGCATTCACACTAGCAGGCTGAAATAAGGTTGTTAGTTAACTTAAAATCTCCTAATTTTTGAGTGCTTAATTTTGTGATCTTAAAGATATTTTAACACCATTTTTGGCATGTGATTTTAGAAATAAACTGAAATGATGTAACTAAATACCATATATATATGCATACGTATAATGCACATACTCACCAGAGATAGAGTTCAGATTACAGACTAAGCAGACTTTGTTTATTTTGTATTACATTTTTTAAAACCTGGTGTTATAGGAAGGCTAGAGCCGTGGTTCCCACCCTTTCTCTGCTGTGGCACACCCTGAGACCGTTAATAATTTTGAAGCACACCACCATATAGTTTCCAAATGAACTCATGAATATCCATGAGCCAATCCAGATCACTCATGAGTAGTTTTTCAAACAACCCCATGGCACACCTGCTCAGGCCTGAGGGCACACCAGTTGGGAAACACTGGGCTAGAGTAAAGAAAAGAGTTGCATTTCTGTCTGAAGGCATTAAAGTTCATTGGCATCCCCATTCTTTCAGGGATGGAGTTCCTGATTTCCTGAACAATTGCTGTGAAAGCTATCTGTCTCGCATGCACGAGTTCACTTTTGAGGTTGACTGTTTAAATCTTCCAGTGGAACATAGCTGTCATAGGAAATCATGATCACAGAGGGTGAGATGGTCCCTGAGCAATATACTCTCTGTTGGACATGTTCCCTATTTACAACAAAGAAATATAAGTGTAATACATAACTCAATTCACCAGTCTTTTTGCAAGAAGAAATAACTGATTGCCAGTAGCTGAGAAACCCTTTACCTACCCACATTAATGTACCATATTAAAAATGACTGCATATACAATATCTGAAAAAAGCTTACATTTGAAAATTTAGTGGGAATCTTAACGGCATATATTTTTTAAAACATACTACTCAGGTTAACTTTAATGACCTGTGAAATTAAAATTGCATCCAGTCTAAGAGCCAAATTTAAAAAATGACTTTAACCTGACTGTCTCTAATTTGCTTGCATTGTCAGTTGTGCAATGAAATAACAGAATTTGAATGTCCAAACACAGATGTAAGGCAGGCTTAGAAGCTGTGCCTAACAGCTTCTGAAGGAGGGCGGGGGGCAGCTAATCTGCATGGGTCCTGTATTAGCATGAATACAAAGAGCACAATTAGCTGATTAGCCTATTGGGTGCAGGGTATAGTGGGTAATGGTATTTGGGGTTAGTCTGCTCACAAATCTATCAATATCTGTAATTCTACTAAGGGGAGATATGAAACACCGTCTTTTTGTGAATTGCTATTCTCTGCTTGTTCCAAATCTGGGTTAGTTAAGGGGTAAAAGCTACCCTGACTTAAAAGGGACCCGGACGCTATGCCACCACCCCCGCCGAGGGTAGACAGTGTTGGCAGACAGCTGGTGTGGAAGACACTCCCTATGTGCCTCCCTAGGGCTGGTTGGGAGCCTAGTTAGCATTGATTCTCCATATCAGTGCCAGTTTTGCCATTAAGTTTGTATATTCTGTCATACAGTGTGGGTGGTTGGGAACTTTGCTTTATACTGATTTTCTAGATTAGTGCTGATCTCTGTTATTTAGCCTTTTGCATTTTGTCTTACTACTATTAAAATTTCTGTTTACTACACTCAGACTCGTGCTTACCAGTGGGGAAGTCTTACTCCTTTGGGGTGCCCAGGAAACAATGCAGGATTCCCAGAAATCTAGGTGGGGGCTCAAGCCAGTTGGTGGTGTTATGCTATTGGGAAACCCCTAGCTATAGAACCTGGCCCTTGTCCTGCCAGCCTGCCCTGGCAGAAGGGTTACACAGATAGTGGAAAACTTCCTAATCTTATGGTTGCCAGTTTTTCAAAACCAGACCCTATTGGCTACCCCATCTCTTGTTACTTACATCTATTTGTTGCCTGAAGAGGTGGGCTTGGAGGAGTTGATCTGGAACCAGCCAGCCTGCATACTTGCTGAATTGTGGCATGGCAGGGGGTGTTGAGAGATCAGTCCCCAGAGCGAGGGCTGGAGTAAGCTGGGGCCCTGGGAGACATGGGTGTCAACTCTGGCCATCCCCCCACAAATGCCACATGCTCTTAGGGTTCCCCCTCCTCCAGCAGCAGCTGCTGTTCCTGCCCTCCAGGCAGCAGAAACTGATTGAAGTTGCTGCAGTAACCAGACTTTTGATGTCCAGTCAGCAGAACTGACCAAATTCTGTCCAGGTTTCCTTTTGATCAGTCTTTCCGGTCCAAAACCACACACCTGGCAGTCCTAGGTACTCTGCAGGAACAAATGATATATTCATGAAGGTTTAAAGATGTTCTTGGAAATTTGACCTAGATGTTGTAAGATGATGTTCCAGGGTTTCCAACCTTCTCAGATTGTCTTGGAGTACCCAGAAATTAAAGATTATGTTGTGATAAAACCTTCAGGAATACGTCCGACCAAAATTGGCAACACTACTATTTGTACAAATATAAATTCAGAAACTCTTAATTTTGAACAAAATAAAAAATGCCTGCAGAACCCAAAAATAAAATACTTTTCCCCTCCCCCTAATATCTAGAATTTTTTTAGATAGTGGCAAAAACTTTTCCCTTGCAGAAAATAAACTACTTTTCCTCTGTCCTTGTCAGGCACATTGAGCTGACAGCTCCAAAGGCAAGATGGCTGCCATCAAAAAATCGAAGCCTTCAGCTGAGGGTCATGTGATCTAGTCTCCCTTCTTTAGGATCTGTGTGAACACAGCAGCAAGCAATTCAGCAGCCTGTACTGCAAGCAGATCAGCAATCAATGTAGTACTCAGACTTGCTGAAAGCTCTGAAGACTTGAAGGGTTGTTTTTTTTTTTGCAATCTGTGCAGCATCAAGAATACAGATAGATGAAATACATGTTTATTCTATTCCTTGGATGCTCTGTTATATATTATAAATTTTAAAGAGACTTGTGCTTGATCTGGTGGTGCACTCAGAAGGTTACATAGGATTATATATATATATATATATTTTTTTTTTTTGGGTTCACTGAAGCCTGGAGTGGTATCTGTTCTAGGATTTTAAAAATTATATTTCATGGGAAACAGCTGCTGATCTGTGGAAGCCATTGAACACCCATTTACTTTCTTCAGAATGGAATTTGTATCTTCTTACTATCAAGTGTCACAGTGAGCAAGACTATGCAAAATTAATTCATTTTTCACAGTAAGAAAAGTGGATGGGGTACATAAGGAGATGTGTAGGGGACTGGGCTCTGAAAAAGATGCTTTTCCTCTCTTTTGTGAAAAAGCTAAGCAAAGATTGACTCTAGAGGGGAAAAACATAGTTGACTGTTCTTTAAGTTTTCCAATCCTATTTTATTGTACAGTAAGTTGTTCTTTGCTGTGGTAGCCTGCTGAAAGAGTGACATGGTGTGGATTGGTTTGGGTTTTTTTTTTTTAATTTATTTATTTATTTAAATACATGTTTGTTGCAGAAAAACATACTGAGGAAGCACTGTGATATGAAGAAACAAGAAATACTGAACAAGTAATAGTAAGGTAGTTAGTTTTGTTTTGCTGTCCTCCTCCACCCCTCTTTCTTTTCCTGAATATAATGATTCATTAAGGAGACATGATAAGTGAAACCTGCTTTCCAGGACACACATTCAGTGAAGACACTCTTAGGTACAATGAACTTAGCTTTATGCACAAAAGCAGGGCTTTTGCCTGTTCACTGAAAAGCCTTGGTTTAATAACGTGTGATTACTAGACAGGAAGGAAGAAGAAAGAACACTCACCATGGGGTACAATGGAAGCTGGATTTCAAGGAATGAAAGTGACCATGTACTCTATCAAACTGTCACCAGGGCTTTAGAATTTAAGAATGCATCTAATGCAAAACTTGTGTGGAACAATGGAAGCTACAATGGGATTGTTACCTTGGAAAACAAGTACAGTGAGGAGCAAACCTACAGACATTTCACTACCACTGTGCAAATTATCATCTTTATAGGCTCTCTGCTGGGTAAGTAAGCATTGTTGCAGTTTTTCTGTTATGTGAATTTGCTGCTTGCTGCTGTCATGTGCCTAAAGAAATAATTATTGTGGTCACAAATTACTACCACATGGGAATGACTTGATTGTCCCTTCAGATTTTTGTGCTCTGCTCAAGAGGAATTAAACAGCTGTGCTGTCAGGTGTTCTGTAGATTTCAAATGCTCTATGTAATATGGATTACTGCTATCAAAAATTAGTTGGTTGCAATTGCTATGATATGCATATGTATTACTCAGTCAACTTTCCCTTGGGATTGGGAATACAAATAGATTAAAGGATAATGCTTTAATTATGCTCTCATTTTCAAAAGTAATGGGATATACATTAATTCTAATAGAAATTAAAGTGAAATGTTTGGCACAAATTATATTGAATTTATATCAGTTAATTACTAAGTTAATTTCACATTTATCTCCTGCAGATTTCAGTTGAATCCTCTGTAATCTTTGTGCTATACATTCTGTTATCCATGTCATATGGTACTTGTCTCATCTGTTAAATTAAATTAGTTATTTAAAAATCTGGCACAATTTAGGTACAAGATAGTAACTGCTTATATTATTACATAACTTTACACATCTATGTATACTTGCTTTCCAAGGATTTTCAAGGTGGCATTTTGTTATCAATTATATTTGCTTTTTGTACAAGGGACAAGCCAGAACAGGTATTAGAAGCAGTTTAGTGCTGTCATAGTTGTAAGGCATTTTGATTTATACAGTTTGGATTAATAAAGCAGATTTAAATGTCACTAGTGGGTAATTCATTCAAAGCTAGTTGTTTTAATAAGATGAGACTTTTCACATAGGAGTTGATCGTAAGAGCTCCTGAGCACCTGTGGCTTTCATGGAATTCTAAGGGACTTGCAGCTGGTCACTGCATCTAAGGATGAGGGCAGTCTTTTGGACACAACTGATAATGTCTTTAGTGGGAGTAGGAGATATTTTTATGGTGGCGGTGATTTTTTAAAATTAACTTATCCTTGGTAACAACATATTTTTAGTCTAGCTCAAATGGTTATCCTCAATAGTTTCCTTTCTAAATAGAGAATAAGGTTGGTCGTGTTGTAAAGATATTACATGTGGAGGTCATACAAGTTCTGTTCCTGGCTCTGCTACAGACTTGTTATGTGACAAAGTAAATCACTTAATTTCTTTAGACCTCAATTTCCCCACCTGTACAATGGGGACTTTTCTTCTGCCTTTCATCAGTCTTATGTATTTTGTAGTATGGACTCTCTCTTATTAGTAGGTTTGCAGTTCCTAACACAGTGGGGCCACAAACTCTGGTGAAGCCTTTAGGTATTACTCTAATACAAATAATGAGAGAGAGAGTCAGTTAAGCTACAGTTTAAATATTGGCAATCCTGAATGCCTGTAAAATCTTGAGTCAGACTCAAAGTCACGATGGGCTGAAAAATAAGACTTTTAAATATACAAAATTTGCTTTCTATATCTTGAGGCATTAGAATACTGTGGGATTATCTTTTTACATTTTTCTCTGCATGCATGCAAGAAAACTTACTTTCATGTAATCAGTGTCTCCAAATATAGAGTCTGATAAGACTTCTCATAAAAATCATGAGAGTTGGAATATTGCTTTCTGATTCACTCAGGCCGGTTGCTGATAAAGTAACTGAGGCTGTGGCACAGATGCAGAGGTTCATCTACAGATTAGCAATTAGCTTCCTTTTGTTATTTGTCTATGCAGATCTTCCACACATCAAAAAAGGAGGAAAAAAACTTTTTTTATAAATTGACCAGGGGCTTGGAGGCAGGTGTATTGTCAGAAACTACTACTCAGTTCTTCATATTTTATTTTCCATATATATGTGTCTGTTCTACTGAATCACTATTTTAAGTACTTATGGTTCCTTGTTAATCAGTACCTCACAGCTTTTACAGTTTTTTTTTTTTTTTTTGCTCCCAACACACAAGTAGGAAAGTGTGATTATTTCTGTTTTGTAGATAGGAGACTGAGTCACAAAGAGCTGGGAGACAATGATTGGCCTGAGATCACACAGGAAGCCTATAACACAGAGCATGCAATTGAACCCCACTTCCCTGAGTAGCAGGCTGGTGCCCTAATCACTAAATCATCCTGCCTGTTAGGTAGAACAGCTGTGAACAAATATTGCTGATTGCATTCTGTTGAATGATATTTCAGTAGGTAGAGAATTCAATTTCTGATAGTTTGTCATTTGTTTCAGGTCACTTGAATGGAACTTAATCCTATAAACATTTAAGTATGTTCTTAACTTCCCTTGGGAAAGTTATGCAAGTACCTAGAATCCTGGTCTAGCAAATATCTATGATGTGAAATTATTTAGTAATCTTTACGATTAAACCCTGTGAAACTGTAGGTGTAATATAAAACTAGGGACCAGACCTGCAAATCAGTATTCACATGAGCAGCCCGATTATCTTAAATTTTTCTTGGAGGGCTCAACCTATATGAGGGAGCAGTAACAGGTCTTTTTTTAAGAGAGTTGTACAATATATCTTTCATATCTGCAATTTATGGGAAGTCTTGTGACAGTGGGCAGTGTATTTGTGTTAGGTTTTTCCTTTATGTGAAGAGATCTTTGGTGTGAATGGTTTTGGTATTTGTGTGGAAGACTAAAAACTCAAGATAAACAGCTCTAGTAGTCTTTTCTCTGTGCCTAGTGTTAAAAATACATCCACAGTACACTTTCAGATTTATTTATAATTTAATAATGACAATACTAGATTCTAAGGTTTTGTTAGTTTCCTTTGGTGGGGACTGGATCCTATGTTTCACAAGGATGCCAAGGCCTAAATATGGACAGCAAACTTTACATTTGTGACAAAAGATTTAACTGGTAGGCATAACATGGAATGATGTGGTACTTGTATAAAAGAGTGTTCAAAATGTTTAAACTTCAGCATTTCTGATATCCATCATAAAGAATGCCAAGTTTTGATTGGTCTAAAAATCCTTTTATAAAATGAACTATTTATAAGGGTTTGGGTCTTGCTTTACAAGCCTTTCTCTGGGGCAAACTGACCATTCTTCTTTCTCTACTGCTGGTATGGAAGGCACTGAACTAAGTGAAACAGATGCATATCACTATGGCCAGGTCCTTGACTAGATGAAAGGGTGAAGTTTCTTATCAAGTTGCATGTGAAAGAAGGTGACCATCTGATCATCTAAGCTTAGTCAAACAGAACCCTGAGATTGTACATCACTTTTATGAAAATAGGGGCTGTATGTCATCAATGGAAGGTGGAAATAACATTTTGGCTAGTTCTTCAAGGAGTTTCTCCTTTTCAGCTGGCATTACTTCAGTGTTGCCAGGGTACAGCTTCAGCTTGTCATCTAAGTGCTGATTTCTTGTAGAAATTCCAACATTTTAGCAGTCAGTGATGGTAGCTGCATCATTTGAAAATGAGATGTATAGTTGAGCATCATCAGCATACTACTGACAGCTGAGCCTGTACTGTCTCACTGTCTTTGCCAGTGGTCTCCTGTGGATATTGAAGAAAAAAAAGGGTAGCATGGATCCCTGTGGGACCCTGCAAGTGAGGGCCTTTGGAGAGGAGGAGCAGTTATCCATCACCATTCTGAGCTCTGCTGGAGAGGAACAATTGCAGGTATTTTTAGTAATACCTTATGGTCCATGGTGTCACTAACTACATAAACTTTTAAAAAAGGAGATGTTAAATCCTATTGAGGAAAACAAAAGGGAGCATAAATTCTGACAAGTGAAGTGCAAAAACATAATTAGGAAGGGCAGAAAAGTAGCTGAAGAACAGCTAATCAAAGACTCAAAAAGTGCATCAGAAGCAGGAAGTCAGCTAAACAAAGAGTGGGGCCACTAGGTGATTGAGAAACTAAAGAAGCACTTGAGAAGGAGAAGGCCATTGCAGAGAAACTAAATGAATTCTTCGCAGTTTGTAATTTGCATCAGTCTTCATGGCAGAGGATATGAGAGAGATTCCGAGAGCCATTCTTTTTAGATGACAAATCTGAGAACTGTCCCACATTGAAGTAGAAGAGGTTTTGGAACAAACTTAGCAGTCACCAGGACCAGATGGTATTCACCCAAATGTGCTGAAGGAACTCAAATGTGAAATTTGAGCAGTACTACCTGGCAGGTATGCAATCTGTCATATTTAAATCAGTTTTTATACCAGATGACTGGAGGATAGCTAGTGCAATGACCATTATTTTAAAAAGGTTCTAGAGAGGATCCTGGCAATTATATGTTGTTAAGTCTAAGTTCAGGAGCAGACAGATTGTTCTTTACTATAGTTTCAACAAGACTTTTCAGACTCAAAGTGAATGTAACTTGTTGAGGGGGAAGAGTCAACATGGTTTTTGTAAAAGGAAATCGTATCTCACCCAATATACTAGAATTCTTTGAGAGGGGTCAATAAGCATGTAGACAAAAGGTGATCCAGTAGATATAAGTGCACATAAGTTTTCAGAGAACCTTTGAGAAGGTCCCTCACCAAAGGCTCTTAAGCAAAGTAAGTGGTCATGATACAAGAGGGCGGATTCTCTCCTGGATCAGTAACGGGTTAAAAGATAGGGAACAAAGGGTAGGAATTAACAGTCAGTTTTCAGTATGGAGAGGTAGAAATAATGATGTCCCATAGGGTCTGTACTGATACCACTGCTGTTCACCATATTCTTAAATGATTTGGAGAAGAAGGTAAGCAGTGAGGTGGCAAAGCTTGCAGATGATACGAAACTATTCAAAATAGTTAAGTCCAAAGCAACTGGGAAGAGTTACGAAGGGATCTCAGAAGAGTGTGTGAGTGGACAACAAAAAAGCAGAAGAAATTCAATGTACAATGGAAAACATAATCCCCGCTATACATATAAAATGATGGGGTCTAAATTAGCTGTTACCACTCAAGATAGATTGTGGAATCATTGTGGAGAGTTCGCTGAAAATATCCCCTCAAGGTGGCAGTTAAAACAGCTATCAGAATGTTGGGAGCCATTAGGAAAGGGATAGATGACAAGACATAAAATTTCATGTTACCTCTAATAAATTCATGGTATGTCCACATCTTGAATAGTATAAACAGATCTGATTGTCTGGTCTCAGAAAAGATACATTAGAAAAGGTACCAAAACAGACAAATAAAATGAGTAGGGATATGGAAAACTTCCATGTGAAGAGAGACGATTCAGACTTTTCAGCTTGGAAAGAGACAGGTAAGAAAGGATATAATAGAGGTCTATAAAATCATGACTGGTGTGGAGAAAATAAATAAGGAAATCTTATTTAGTCCTTATAGATAGCAAGTTTAAAACAAACAGAAGTATTTCTTCCCACAATGCACAGTTAACCTTTGGAACTCCTTGCCAGAGGATTTTGTTAAGGCCAAGTCTGTAACCAGACTAAAAAAAGAATTAGATAAGTTCATGGAGTTTAGGTCCATCGATAGCTGTTAGACTGGGATTACTGTTTGCCAGAGTCTGGGAATAGGTGATAGGGAGGATCACTGGATGATTCTTGTTCTGTTAATTCCTTCTGAAGCACCTGGTGTTGCTACAGTTGGAAGACTGGATACTGGACAACGTGGCCCATTGGTTTGACCTAATATGGACATTCTTATGTTCTTAAAGTTCCAGCAGTATGATTATGATGATCTTATGACCCAGGATACAGGCAAGAATGTCATCTTTTAGAGCTATTGGAGCTGTCTCAGTCTTATACTTTGGTCTGAACACTGATCGTGAGGCATCCAGGATGTTGACTGATGTCATATGTTGTTGGCACTTGATGGTTACTTCTTTCTCAGTTATTCTGTCCAGGAACAGGGTATTGAGAATTGAGACAAGATGGTAGTTAGAGAGATCTTCAAGACTGAGTAATGACTTCTTGAGAATTAGGCAATTATGGGTAATAGTTTAGCAAGTGTGCATCTCTGAAGGAGGAATTAGCTATTTCCATTAGTAATGGGCATACTTGATCTTGGTTGGCTTTTGCAGGGAATGAATCCATTTCACAGGTTGCAGCTTAAATACTCTTTCAGAGCTTCTTCAATTTTGACATATGGGATGGAGCCAAACTCTCTCTGGGGTTATGTGGTGGATAATTCAATATTGTGGGGCAGGGGTATAGTCAGACCTTATCTTCTGGCAGGGCCTTTCTGGCTGACAGCGTGAGATGGCTGAAAACCACAAACTTCCTGTGTTTGGTTGCATGACTAGAAGCAGGACATTTGGGGAGTCTGGTGCTCCAGTTGCCAAGGGTTGGAGCCTCAGACAGGTGGCTGAGGATGTAGGCCTGCTAAGCAAGATGAACTTCCTGCTTCTGACCATGTGACTGGAAGCAGGACATTTGGGAAGCCAAACAGCAAGCCACTGGGGGGAGAAAGCTCCACAGGTAGCTAAGCAGGATATGGGTGGGCCCTGGCTCACCCAGGCCCATTTGTAGCTGTGGCCATGTAGCGAGGGGGTGGAAGTTTGTTAGTTCTGTATGTATTCAGTTGATCTTATCAACAGAGTGTGCTGACAATCTTCATGCTTGTCAGTCTTGATTCTGACATTCTGGCTACGCTGTAAGAGTTGGCTAGCTAATTAGGTGAAAGTTTTCCTGGCCATGATCTTGCTGCAGTGATTGTGAAGGAGAAGGCTTGTTTAACTGAAGTGATAGAAGCATGTAAGAGTTGTTTGTGCTACTGAGCAATGGATTCAGAGGTTTTTGTGTTTTGGCTTTTTGCACCACTGTAGCTGTTTTAACTTTCTGCATGTGCATTTCATCTGCTGTAGTCTGTTTGTGAGCCATGGTGGTACTCTTTGCCGTTATGGTGAGGAGCGAGCATTCTGGGGCCAAGGCAACGGGTATCATGTGGTTGTAGTAACTCATTGGTGTGTTGACCTTGTGTTTGCATGGCTTGTTCTCATAGAGTGAGTTGCACCAGTTTTGGTTTGCTTGTGTGAGGAGGGAAGACTCTGAGCTTTGCTGAAGTTGTGATCATACCAAGAGAGTGGCGTGTTGGTGACACAAGCTTGGCAACATTTTTTGGCCTTATCTTTTTTACTCCAAAAATACAGATTCTAGTCAACTGAAACATTTTTTTAATTCATGTTGATTTTGGTCTGTTTCAGTCAAAATGAAAAAGAAATTTTTTTGGAAATGTCAAAACAATCCTTCGACATCATCAAAACTATTTTTTGGAGGGACTGGGGAGTAGTCACAAAAGAATGACCTTTAGCCCACTGGTTAGAGCCCTCAGTGGAAATGCAGGAGACTCACGTTTGATTTCTCACTGTGAAGCAGGAACTTGAGCCGAGCTCTTCCGTCTTCAAACAGGTGCCCTGACCTCACAGCTATGAAGTTTTCTGTAGTGGGGCTTTCTCAGTCTCTCCTCTTGAAGCTGTTCCACTTTTCAAGTATTTTACACACAGTCACTGCTCAGAGAGAAGCTATTTTAGAATGAATGACTATGTATCATATGTATGATAGGCAGGTTATTCACTTGGGAAAAGAACACCTGTGCTCCAGTCCCTGCTCCAATTAATATTTACTTACAGAGAGACAAAATCTCTGTATTGACAAGCCCTTATAATTCAGTTGAATCTGCAGGTGGCAAAAATGTAGACATTGCAATAACATCTAGTGAATGCTTAGAAGTTAGTATAGGCTTTGTTTTTACTATATTACAGCTCTGTTGTCATATGTTTATTTTTGATTCTCTGGTACTTTCCCTTAATAGCTTATTAAGTGGTGGCTGCACTCCCAGGTTCAGGCCCGACAACAGTGTCTTGACCATGGATTTGCTCCCAGCCACAGACCATGGTCCTGCTCCCAGCCACAGCTGAGAGAAATGGGGTGTGTCAACAGAGATAAGATGGGACCTGGGGCATAACATTTGGGGACCAGTGAAATGGATGAATGTTGAGATACTGGGTAACTTAAGACAGACTATTGTTGGCCACATTCACACACATATACTAACATTACACTAATCTTCTCAGGCAGGTCAGGTTCCTGCATTATAAAATCCATTGCTGTCTGTGGATGCATCCAAATAGCTGGCTTCAAGAGGTTTGAGGACCCTATAGTACTTTATATCATCTGCTTGGCAACAGAAGGTGCACATTCTGTGCCTGATATTTTTCCCTCTTTATATTGGAGGCTTATGGTTGTGTAACAGTATTTTAGATGGAATTTAAATCCAGGCTAATTCTACCACATACAGAAATGTAGGGTTGGAAGGGATTGAGAAGTGTGTCTAGCGCACATGCACATTTTTAGATGCTCAACAAACTAAAATCTTTCAACATCAGTGATTCCACAACCACCTTTTGGTAACCTATTCCAATGCTACCATTGTTTATTCTTGTAGCTGGAAAGTTCTTCCTAATATCTAATCCCATTTTTCTAATTTTTTCTGCAAAAATAACATATCTAAACCTTTTATCATTTTTATCTTTCTCCTTGGGAGTCTGTTTAGTTTGTTCACGTTTTTCCTAAATGTTATACCCAAAACTGGGCAAGTACTCCATTGGATACCTCACCAGTGCCAAGTGGAGCAGTATGAATCTCTCGCTCATATGCTACTCCTTCTAATACAGAGATCCTCAAACTGTAGGGGGATGCAGAGGAACATTTGGTTGGGGGGCATGCCAGGGCCCAGATTTGGAAAGGAGCACTACCCAGTTCCACTCTGCACTGAGCTCAGCTCCAGACCTGGCCATGGCCTCAGCCTCTGCCTCTGATTGCCAGCTGACCTGCAGCCTCTAAATCTGGCTTCCAGACTGCCCTCGGCCCTTGGTGCCTGGCTGCAGCCTTAGTGCCTGGTGTCCAGCTCTTGGCAGTGATCACAGCTGCCAGAGCCTTCCATGATCCTTCTCCCAGTCTTGGCTCTCAGCCACCAGGGCCCTACTCCCAGCCTTGGCCCCAAGCCTGACTGCAGCCCACTAAGAGTGACCCTGCTCCCCAACCTCAGGTGTAGTGCGAGTAGGGGGTACTGGAGGGAGCATGGACAGCAGTAAGGAGAGGCCCAGGATAAAAAATTTTGTGACTAGTGTATTAATACATTGCAGAATTATGCTACATTATTTTGCGACTGTGCTATGTTGTTGACTCAATTTGTGATTGGTTATAATCCCCAGATACTTTTTGGAATGTTAATGTTTAGCTGGTTATTCCCCATTTTGTATTTGTGCATTTCATTTTTTCCTTCCTAGGTGTCATACTTGGTCTTATCAGTCATTGAATTTCATCTCATTGAATTCAGACCAATTCTCCAGTTAACAAATGTTTTGAATTCTAATCTTGGCCTCAAAACTGCTAGCCGTCCCTCCCAGCTCAGTGTCATCCACAGATTTTATAAGTGTACTCGCCATTCCATAATTTACATCATTCCTGAACATACTGAATGTGCCAGAATCAGGACTGACTGCTTGTGGGATCATGCTGGATAATCATCCCAGTTTGACTGCAAGCCGTTGATAACTACTCTGAGCACAGTTATTCAACCAATTGTGCACACAGCTTATCATTTCATTTAGACTACGTTTCCTCAGTTTGGTTATGAGTGTCACATGGAAGGGTGACAAAAGCCTTACTAAAATCAAGATCTATCACAGCTACTTACCCACAAGGTCAAAAACCCTGTTAAACTAGGAAATCGTGTTACTTTGGCATGATTTGTTCTTGATAAAGCTATGTTGAATGTTGCTTAACACCTTATTATTCCCGGGGTGCTTACAAATTTGATTATTTCATAATTTATTCCTGTATTTTTCCAGGTGTCAAAGTTAGGCCGACTGCGCTATGATTCTCTCTGTCCTTTTTAGCTCTCTCTTTTTTTTTTTTTTTTTTTAAAGAGAGATACTATATTTGTTCTATGTCTGTCTTCCATGAGTTCTCAAAGATTGCTTCAGCTAGTTCCTGAAGTACCCTTGCGTTGTCATTCCTAACTTTCCCTCTGCCACCTCACACCTCCAGCTCTGGAGGCTTTTCTTCCAGCAGCAAATGCAAGAGGAAAGGGGAGGGGCATAAGAGCAAACCCATTGCTCACACAGGAGAAGAGTGGGAAGAGAGGGAGATTGAGCTCTGACTGGTGGTTCTTCCCTGGAGGAAGTAGAGGCCTTTTAAGAAAGGATTAACAGAAGGCAAGAGCATCCTGGATGACTGCTGCCTGATGGCCCCTGCCTGAGGGAAGGGTGGGCCAGATTCTGATGTAGACTAAGAGAGATCATTTCCCTCTTCCCTGTTAACTCAGATTATTTGCATTAATTCCCCTTGCTTTTTGTTCCTCGATTAACCTGGAAGGGACTCTTGCTGACCACCTCAGAGATGGAGAAATGGTCAGCAGCAGACCCCCAGTGGGGGGAGAGCTGCTGTTCCATGCCTGGCCAGAAGGTAGCGCTAGTGTTGAGTCAACCCTTTCACACCTGTCACCTTTCAAAGAAATGAGGCATCTAAAACAGCTTTAAGTGCTGTCAGTGACTACATTTTTTTCACCTTACTGATAATCAGGCTATGGTTAAGGGTTTTGGATATTTTTTTAGCACACAAGTTGGATTGCATTTTTTTTATAACCCATATTAATGCAACATTGGCTTTACATTTCATGCCTTAATTTTTTTCACTTTGCCCAGATTTGTCCAGAAGTGAATTTGTAGGGAAAGGAATTACTCCTTTTATATGATTTTGCTGATATTGGTATATTTATAAACACTTTTTAGGATGGCAACATCCTTCCTTGTGTAAATGCAAATGTCTTTATGATATATACAGATCTGGGATTGCCAAATATAGTGTTTTGGGAAATAACACTTTCCAAGTTTTAAACTGAGTTGCTACAAAGAAACCTAATTAGGGCATGTCTGTGCTGATGGTGGCAAATTTGCTGCTGTCAGTTCTCTTCTGGATTTGATTGAGCTGTCAGTCAAGACACATTCAATCGATTTTAGAGCTTGATGCTGTTACTCCAGTCCTGTAAGCAGGGGTTAAAGTATACTTGGGGGGGGCCCTGGAACCCTCCCGCACCAGTGCCCCCCCTGCACTGGTGGTCTCCCTCCTATGCCAGTGGGCCCCCCTGGACCCAGCTCCTGGTCCCCCTTGCCAGCACCCCACCCCCTGCCCCCAGTACCCCTTCCAGGCAAGCTGGCTCGCTCCACACTCACCAGTGGCACAGCTGTGGAGGTGGGAGCAGTAGGCCCCAGGTCCTGGTTGTGCTGCATCTTGGACCGATGCTGCAGTCCCCGGGGTGGGGAGTGGAAGGGAAGGGGATTGGGGTGGGGCTTGAGTCCCCAAGAATGCCCCTGCCCACTGAAACATGGCAGAACGCCGCTCCGGGGCCTGCTATTCTTCGGGGCCCAGCATTCGGGCCCCTAAAAATAAAATGTGGAACTGGAACACTGCATTCCGGGGCCTGCTATTTTTCAATGGTGGGCCCCGGAACACAGTGTTGCAGCTCCATGTTTTATTTTTAGGGGCCCCAGAATGCTGAGTACCTAAAAATGGTGGGCCCTAGAACAGTGATCCGGAGCGTTTCCCCTTACTTTAACCTCTGCCTGTAAGTAGATTAGCACTATGTAACCCAGATGGCATTTCTGGTCACCTTAGTACAGTGTAGACCTGGAGGTAAGTGTGGAAGTTATTAAGGCAAAGGGAGATATGCAAGGTAAGTAAAATACCTTGCTTATCTTCAGGGCTTGCCCAACCATGTAGGTGAACTAGGTGATCACCTAGGGCACTAGGCTTTAAGGGGCACCAAATTAGACAAAACTAATTTTTCAAATGGATAAAAAAATGTGGAGGGGGGGCAACTAAGTCATAGTATGCCTAGGCTGCCAAAAACCCTTGGGCCAGCCCTGCATATCTCACTTCGACTGCTGCTGGGAAGTGCTACGAGTGTAGAGTAGGGCTAAGAGAGAGCATCTGAAAAACCAATAACAGATTTTCTACAAGCCCATTGCATGCTGCAACAGAATACTTTTTAAGTTACTACATTTATAAATATTTAACAGAGCTGGATATAGTTACAGAAGCTATTAGTTTTTTTTACCTTAATACTGAATTTGCTGGCATAATTTGATACATATAATAATACGAGACACAGCAGGAATATTGTTTCTATATCAGTTCCACAACAGCTAAAGGTTATACATTGGGGTAGGCAACCCCCGGCACACATGCTGACAGTGGTATGTGAGCCCATTTGCAGCAGCATGCAGTGCTTTCTGTAGAGCCCTTGAAATTACTGCTCGTGCCAAAAAAAGCCACTCTGGGCAGCTTCTTTCAGGGGCAGCTGGGGCACCAGGTGGTTCCCAGGCATACTGTGAAAAGAAGCCACCCAGAGCAGCTTTTCTTCATGGCATGCCATCACTGAAAGGAGCCACTCCAGGTGGCCTCTTTCTGCGGCATGCCTGGTGACCCCCCAACTCAGCCACCACCAAAAGGAGCTTCTTTGGCTATCTTCTTTCTGTGGCATCCCTGGAGATCCATACCAAGACATGCTGCTGAAAGAAGCCACCCAGAGTGGTTTCTTTCTGTGAGTGACTCCTTTTAGTGTCATGCCTAGGAAGCCACCCTTCCCCCAACTCCAGTGGTGGCCACTGCTTTTTTTGGTGGAGGGGGCCATCTGCACCTGCTGAGGGTTGGGGAGGAGTGGCTGGGCTAGAGGTTGGAAAAGGTTGCTGACCCCAGTTACACATCTTGCTTATGCAAAAGGTTGTAAAAATCCAAGAACTAGCAATGATAAAACTTGGCACTAAGCATGCATCAGTTTATATGAAAGGTCTGCTTCACTGGAGAAATGGAAAAATGGCATATCGCCACATTTATCACCCTTTCTTAAAACAAGTCTGATAAAAATGGTCTAAGGTATGTTAGGTATATTCTAGTAACCATAAATCTTGACAGCAGTTATTCCAGACACACTTGCTAAACTGGAAAATCGCAAAATGTTGTTCCCCCCCCCAAATAGCAGAAACTTGTGCATAGGATGTGATGGGCAAAG
>VOCP01057033.1:0-20111 GCA_007922195.1 Podocnemis expansa | reverse complement strand
GGTGTAAAGAGCTTCTACGTCCATAGTGGCCACGATGGTGTTTTCTGAAAGCTCAGTAATGGATTAGATTTTCCTCAGGACATCCACGGTGTCTCAAAGATAGCTAGGAGTGCTGATAGCATAGAGATTGAGGAGGGAGGCCACGTAGCCAGAAACACCTGCAGTAAAAGTGCCAATCCCTGAGATGATGGGGCTTCCAGGGTTTCCTTATTTATGGATTTTAGGCAGTAGATAGAACATCCCTGGTCAGAGTTCTGGTGGTGTCTGTCTTTCTTTGTTTTTGTGCTGCCTTAGGGAGTTTCTTGAGTAGTTGTTGTATTCCTTCTGTTATTCTTCAGTGGGGTCAGAGAAAAGAGGTTTGTAGAGTGTTGCATTGGAGAGTTGTTTATAAACCTCCCAATCATAATCCAATTTACTCATGATGATGACTGCATTTCCTTTGTCAGCCTCCTTAATAATAGTGTCAGAGTTATTTCTGAGGCTGTGGATGGCATTGCGTTCTGCAGGGCTGAGGTTATGATGTAAAGGATGTTGTTTGTCAATGATTTCAGCCTTGGCAAGGTGGCAGAAACAATCACTGTAGAAGTCTAGCCTGTTGTTCCAAACCTTTGGAGAAGTCCACAAAGAATATTTTTCTTGCAGTGTTGTCAGAAAGGTACCTATAGGTCACTACATTGATTGATGGTGTTATGGAAATATTCTTTGAGTCTAACACAGCAAAAGTAGTCCTCTGGGTCACTGCAGAATTTTACTTTATGTATGGAGATTGTGAGGCACAAGGAGAATCCCTGATACAGCACAGTTTCCTTTGCTGGAGTAAGGGTGTAGCATAAAGGATTAACAATGTTGCTGGCTGGGTTGAAAGTATCACTCTTTTTGTCTTTAGTGGTGTATAGTATTTTACACAGTTTGGTGTCTTTTTTCTTCTGTAGGAAGGCCAAGTGTGTGTTGAAGATGGATTTTCCATTTTTGTGAAGTCCAGCCATGTGTTGTAGGTTGGTTTAGTATGAGAGAATGCAGTGTTGAGAAGGAAGTAGGAAGCGGCAGGGCCAGTGCAGTGGCCAGGAAAAGCTGGGAGGGATTGCTGGGTTTGCTCAGCCCACAGCCTCTTCCTTCAGCCTGAATGCTGCTTTGGGGCACATTCCTCTATTTTTAGATTGCTACAGAATGCAGCCTCATGGTGTGTTGCCTTATTTTTTGGGAGGGAGGGGGCAGAACGCTGCCCCCTTAAAAATAGTGGTCTCCAAAATGCTGTTCCGGGACATTCCTGTGTACTTTAACCCCTGCCATGGCCACAAGAAATAACTTTAGGAGCTGCAGGTTTGAGACCCCTGCTCTTAAGGTACACTCTTCCGCCTCAAAGAGCTGCTAAAGTAAGACAGGCAGTCTAATAGGGCTCTTAATAGACTTTGGTTTCTGAAATAACTGGTTAGTTCCTTAACCACTAGGCCATCACTACACTTCTCCGGACATAAGCATATACAAATTACATGCAAAAAAGCATAACTTGCCCTCTTAAGAGGAGATTTCACTGGGAAGTAGAGTTGAGGCCAGATTTACAACAGAATGTGCCTTCGGCTAGGTGGGATTTGGATACATGTTTTATTTTGAACTGGCACATATTGATTTCCATTGCCTTTTTACAGGCCAGCTCGCCAATGAAATTTGATGCCTAAAGATGCTCAAATGGATTTTAAGAACTGCATAGGTGATTCAGGCTTCATAAGATTTTCAGGCTCCATATTCAGGCTCCAGTGATTTTCAATTCCTTTCTACAGGGTCCAGATGAAATTTCATCCATCCCTCCCCATCTGCAAATGGCAGTATCCTAAGGTGTTTTCTGCCAGCTGCCTCCCTGCATTTCTGTAAGAGGGGATAGGGAGGGGCAAGGGGACTGCGTATTCCTTGAGATGGATGTCAGCTAAATGTGTATATTATACTTTACGTTGCCCATGTCTTCTCCCAATGCAAAATTCTTAGAAACGAATAAAAAGCAATTAGCATCTGTAAGGGATAGGACTCAGGGAGTTAGGTGGTCCAAAACCCTTTGAAACCAATAGTTGAGCAGGTTTCTCCTGATATTCTAGAAAGGGAAGAGGTACAACTCAGAAAGTTCCAAAGGGATAGCCATGTTAGTTTAGTCCAGCAAAACAAACAAGGAGTCTCATGGCACTTTTAAGGAATAACACCTTTATTTATTGCATGAGTTTTCAAGGGAGAAAATTTGAAGTTCCCCATTTCAAGCACTTGCATGTGCACTTGCCCAAACAGAGAGAGAGAGTGTTTGAGAGAGGGCGAGCGCCTCTCAGACAATCTGTGGGTCTGTTAAAAGTGAAGCTATGGATTTGAGAGCACTCAGCTACACAGTTACAATGGCCTAATTCTGGAATGCATCTCCTGAACTAAAAAGAATTATTCCAAATGCCTGTTGAGTATTTAAAAAAAAAAGGCCTAAGAGGGAGTGGGGAATATTCACCCAGTAAAGAGAGCTAGTCCATTGCCTTTGTCAACACTTGCTTTATTGTCCATTACAGGTGGTCCTGGAATGCCATCCATAGAACTAAGCATCTCGGTGAGGCCAGCGGTGGGCCGATGGGCTGGCAGCAATGACTCCTCGTAGGGTCCCCCGTGCGGCCTTTGGGAAGATGGTGGGCTATAGGAGCCTAGGAAGGCCAGCAGGACTGGGTGAGGTTGGGGCCAAGAGTCTGAGGACCATCCTTGAGTTTTGTACAGTGCCCCAGAATCCTTAAGCCCAAACCTGATGCATGGAACCCTGTGAGGAAAAGTGGGATCTGGGCAGAAGTTGGAGGGAAATTGAGAGAGCAGGAACCCAACTGCAGGGGTGTAGCAGCTCACTGGCAGCCAGAGCATCCTCTGACTCTCTCCTGGGTATAGAGAGGGAGTCACAGGGAGCCTGTCACCACTGCCCTCTCATCCCCACAGCAGCAATCTCTTGGGAAGGGTTATCTGGTAACTGCTGCATTGAGGATTGTTCCAAGGCCTAAGGAAAGCAATAAGGGGATTCAGCCAGTGCAGGCCTTTAAATGATCCTTGCCCCACTCCCACTGTAACACACATTTGTTTGTTTTACGTATAGTGTATCTATGCCACCACCTTATTTCTGGCACTATGTGAGCACTCTGGGATTTGTATTGCATTCATTACTATCACAGCACAATAAGGTAGGAAAGTCCCTTTTCAAGTCCCATTTCACAGCCTGAGAACCTAAATCCAGCACTGGGATCTGAACATCTCAGTCCTTTAGAAAATCCCACTAGATGCCCCCTTTAATACAGGTAGTCTGGGATAGCACAGGGGCCCAAACATAAACTCTGAAGTGATCCTTCCTCACTCTCTGGTGCCTCTCTCTGGATCCCCAGGCAGGTCAATCGATCTCTTGCAGTGAGGAAATTTTATTATTCATAACGAGGAGGATATGCAGATATGGGTGGAACTAGGTTCTTCTTTAACTCAGTCTTTCTTCCTGCCCAGTCAACACCAGGGGAGACAATTCACAGATCCCTGTGACAGTGCAGTTACCAGCTCCATTTCCCCCTAAGCCCATGAAAAATGAGATTTTGGCTCCTTTTTGTTTTCCTCACTGTAGCTTTGGAAGGTATTTCCTGCCCATTCGAGGAACAGGGAACACTGTATGACTGACTTTGCAATGGCTGTGATGTAGGACAGAACTTTTTTGTGTGGCATCACTCTGTTCACTGGAAATTGTGGTTAATATAGCTGTTAGGTCTCTTATTGGTCAAAAATCATTCTGTGACTCTGGAGCTAAAGTAGGGTTGGCTTTACAATTTCCTTCTTTTCCCTTCTTCCCAGTTGCCCCCTCTCAGGTGGTTCTGACCCACTCAGGGTCAGCACTGAAGAAGCCCGGGGAGTCCCATAAACTGTAGTGTGCCACCAAGTGGGGTCACAGTTAGCAGCTATGGGATGGGTTGTATCAGGCAACAACCTCAAAAGGGGCTGGGGTGGCTTGCTGAGTATTAGGATGAGTCAAACAGTATGTCCTCTGCCTCTTCCATCCAGGGGCGATTCACAGCCTTCAAGGACAGCAACAGTTTCTACTTGCAAATGAACAGCCTGAAAGCAGAGGGCACGGCCGTGTATTACTGTGAGAAAGACACAGTGAGGAGAAGCCAGTCTGGCTTCAGGCCAATACCTTCCTTTTATATTTGTTAGTCTTCAAATTCCATAGGACTCCTTGTTTGTTTGTTTTACCTTCCCTGCAGTAACGGCACAAATTTGTGGACAGCTGAAGGCTCTGGCCAACCAGAGATTGTAGTGCACACAGTGATGGGAGCACAGCAGAGAATGCATCCCGGACTCTCAGTATTTGAAAACTGCTCTACTAGGTTAATGGTACGTTTAATACACTCACCCTGAAAGTCCTCTGGGCACCATACACTGGGATGGAAAGGAAAGGGGACTCTATAGGAACTTTTAAAGACTAATTCCAAAGGGTGTAGCCATGTTAGCTTATTTCTGCAAAACAAACAAGGAACCTGGTGGCTCTTTAAAAGATTAGCATTTATTTATTGCATGAATTTTCATGGGAGAAATCCCACTTTGTCAGACTATTGAAGAGGTGGAACTTAGACAATGGGAACAAAATGGGGGAGGGTGTAAGGTAGTGTAAGTTTGCACTCTTCCTTCCCCCCTCTTCTGTAAGTTCCACATCTGCAAGCATTTGGCAAAGTGGGGATTTCTCCCAGGAAAGCTCATGAGATAAATAAATTTGTTTGGCTTTTTAAGAGCTGCTAGACTCCTTGGTTATTTAATGACTAAGAAATGTAGATTTATCACATGAGTTTTCATGACTAAATTAATTTGTTGGGTTTTAAAAGTACCACTAGACTTTCTTGTTTTGTTTTGTTTTGCTGAACTAGACTAACACTGCAACTCCTTTGGCGAAACAGATTGTGACTGAAACAATGTACACATGCAAATAAGGAAGGGATTAGGAACAGACGTTAAAGGGAAGAGTCCCACTGAGTGTTAAGAACTTTGGAAGAAGCCCAGAGAAGAAAAGACTTGCCCATAACATCATCTGTGATTGCCCTTACCCTACAGAAACTAAATGTGATGGTCAGTGAGCAAATGTGTCTCTTACAATAAGCAGGATATGCAAATAGGAGAGACTGCTTCCTGTTTAAATCTCCCCATCTCTCCCAGCAATACCCAGAAAGACACACTGTAGCCCCGTGTGTCTGTGCAATTACCAATTGCTCCTCTGAGAACTTTCCCGTCCAATGCCAGGTACAATGAGACTCTAGCTCCTTTTACTTTTTCTTCCAGCTTCTCTGAAACGTATTTGCTCCCCATAAATGACCTGCAGAAGCAGGCACACTTTACTGGTTTTCTGCAGTGACAAATTATTTTGTGGTGCTCTTTATTTTATATGTTTCTTCTGTCATTTGAAGGAGAATGTGTGTCATGTGGCTGGTGCACTCATTGGTCCCTTCTCTTTATTCCTTTTCTGCAGGGGCCCAGTCACAGATTGTTGTGACCCAGGTGGATCCAGAAGTGAAGAAGCCATGAGAATCCACTTGGCTGAGATGCACCATGAGTAGGTTCACTTCCTCTGACTATTACACAGACTGGGTCGGACAGGCTCCTGGAGTGGGAAGGGACTGGCGTGGCTGATCCATTACTGGAAACCAGGAAGTGAGTTTTATTCTTCCACAATAAAGAGCAGATTCACAGCCTCCAAGGACAGCTCCAATTCCTACCTACAAATGACCAGCCTGAAAGCGGAGGACACTGCCATCATATTACTACGTGAGAAAACTCACAGTGAGGGGGAGCCAGTCTGTGCTCAGGCAAAAGCTTCCTGATGGCTGCTGCAGGTTTTCTTCACTGCTTGGGGGAGTTAATGAGATCTGCAGTGCAAGGACCATGGTATGGGCTCATGGGAGAGAATCAACCAGAGGAAGATATGTAGACCTCTGGTTTGCAGGCCAGCAGCATTTCCAAATTGACTTTAAAGGCTGAGCACAGAATTCCCCTGATTTCTGACACAGAGGCCAAGAGCTTTTCTCCCTCCTGTGTCTGCTGCAGACAGATGGAGCAATATGCAAACAGAAATGCACACAAATGCAGAGAAACCTATATGCACACCTATGAATGAGTGAATTCACTCACACAACATACTACAAATATAGACATTTAAGCAGACACCGACATCAAAATATTTACAAATCTACACGAAGGCATAGACTCTGTGAACAAACATGCCATTCTTCAAGCATCTGCACAAACACCTCTACAGGTAACACATACACACAGCTCTCTTTCAGAGACACAACCCTGCCTTCAAGCACTCGCAGAAACACAACTAAGATACACACTGAATATAACTCTCACACACTTTCTGTGTTACAGGTGAAGATACTGGAGTTAAAAACATTTACTTACTTTCTACCTACAACTATACTTGTCTAAATCTGGGATAAATCCTATAAACTAAACAGATTTTTTTTCCCTGGAAATTTACAATTAGTACCTGAAAACAGAATTGGGACAATCAGGGAATGGAAATGCTCAACCAGTTTAGAGATGGTTTCCTGTTTTTATTTAACCTTTATGGCAGGGGTCTCAAACTCAAATCACCATGACGGCCACACAAGGGTCACATGAGGACTTGTACATTAGTTGAAGGGCCACACCACTGAAACCGTTTCATACAATGATATTGCAAATATTGGCAATTATAATGCCATTGTGGGCAGCAGGAAATATCTTTGGGGGCCACATCTGGCCTGGAGCCATGTGTTTGAGACCCCTGCCTTCAGGGTCATCCCTAGAGAGGCACGGGGCCCCAGGCGAATTGCCCCCTGAGGGGCCCCCCCACTAACCTACCCCTGTCACTGGGGTAGTGGGGCTGGCCAGCCCAGGGGAGGGGCAGGCACTAGCTCTCCCATGCTGGTGACCAGGAGAGCCAGCCAAAAGCGGTGGGCCTATTCAGCGCTGTCTGTCTGCCCCCCACCCCGGCCACACTCGCTGCGTTTGGCTCTGTGCCAGACCTGCCTGCTGGCCACCCAGTCTTGCCACTTAGGCTGGTGAGAGACAGTGTGACCCCTGGCCAGGCCCACCTTCTGCCCCTGAGCCTTGCCCGTGGGCTAGGGGGAGGGGATCCTGGTGAGACTCACCCACTGGCCTGGGGGGAAGTCGTATGACTCTGGGCAAGACCTGACTACCAGCCCACTGGCCTGAGTTTTGACCCCTGGCCAGACTTTCCTGCCACCTGGGCTGGGGGAGGCAGAGACGTCACTGGCACTCGGCACACGGGGCTCATGCCCTGAATCCCAGCACCAGTGCCCTGGGTCTGGTGGGGCCCGTCTCTCCCAGTCTCTGGCCCCATCCCTGGCTGGGGATCTGGGGCCCAGCCTCCCACGTCCGTGGAAGCCACTTCCATCCCCGTCCCCAACTGGGGATCCGGGCCCACCCACCCACAGCTGTTCCCGCCCCATCCCCAGCTGGGGGCGTGGCCTCCAGGTAGGGGGCGTGGCCTGGGCCGGTGCCCTGCGTCCTTTCCCAGGGCAGCAACGCTCCTGGGGGGAGATGACTCCTGGCCTCACTGCCTGGGCTTGATGGGGGTGGGGCACAAACCGTGGCCCCATCTGCTCCCCAGCATTGCTGCCTGGACTTGGGAGGTGACCCCTGGCTCAGCCTGCCCCCCCCAGGCTTGGGGAGGGGTGAGGGTTAACCCTTGCCGAGGCCTGTGACCCTGGCCTTGCCACAGAGGCTGGTGGTGGAGGTAAACAACCCCTTGTCCAGCCTGCCTGTTGGCCTGCTGGCATCGCCACCTGGGCATGGGGTGTGTGTGTGCGGATGATGCCTGACTCAGCCTGACCCCTGGCCTAGCTGCCAGGGCTTGTGGTGGACAATCCCAGGCCCATGTGCCCCCCAGCCTTGCCACCTTGGCTTTGGAGACGAATGACCACTGCCCGGGTCTGCCCCACCTGGACTTAGAGGAGGTGACCCATGGCCCAGCCTGCCTGCTGGCTCCCCAGCTTCACCATCTGGGTTTGTGGGGTGACCACTAGCCAAGTCTGCCCCCAGCCTCATTACCTGGGCTTTTGGGGGAAGAGCAGTGGCCTGGCCTACCCACCCAACCTCACCATCTTGGCTTTGGGGAGGTGATCCATGGCACGGCCTGCCTGCTGCCCCCCCCCCAGCTTTGCTGCCTGGGCTAGGTGGAGATGATCCCTGTCCTGGGGGGGGGGGTTCAATCCTTGGCCCGGCTTGCTTGCCTTCCTGGGTTATGGGTGGTGGTGGGGCTTCCCGGGCTGCCCATCCTCCTCTTACCTGGCTGCCAGCATGACCCAGGGCCCAGGGAGGCATGATCTATGATCTATCTTCCCCTCTACTAGCCCTAGGTGACTTGGGGCCCAGGGAGAGTCCTGGACCCACCCCTCATCCCCCTCCAGCCTGGCCACTGGCCTGACCCAAGTCCTAGGTGGGCCTGATTCCTGGCCACCTGCCCCACATTGTCCCCCAGACCCCTACCCCTGACTAGGCTACTGGCCTGATCCAGGGTCGGGGGGGAGCAGATTCCCATCCAACTCCCCCCTTGCCTCAGGCTCAGGATCCCACCAGACCCCCCCCCATACTTACCTGGCTGCGTGTTCCCTGGGCTGGTGTTGCCAGCATCTGCTGGATGAGGAAAGAGTTAAACCTCCCTCTCCCCTCCAGCTAATTGCTCAGCTGCTTGGTCCAGGAGGAGGGCAGAAGGCAGCCCAGCTATTCAGTGGTAGAGTGGGCTCTGAAGGAGCCTGCATCTGCAGGGGAAAAATATTTGAGGCTTGCTGTGAGAGAAGCAGGGCTTGTGCCAATCCCCGGCATGGTGGGGGCAAAGGTGTGGGCCCCACAGTGCCCCCCAAAGTGCAGGGCTCTGGGTGGCTGCCCTGCTTACCCTACCCTAGGGCTGACACTGTCTACCTTATAGTATTGTCCATTACAGGTCACCCTGGAATGCCTCTCCTAAAGGTGAGCACCAAGCTCACCAATCTCAATTCAGCATACCTGTAATCCTCCCACACCATTTTTCCTCACTTATTTCTTGTTGATCTTGTGTGGATTCTCATGCTAGGCGTGAGAAGCCCAAGCTGTCTTGTAAAATACCTGACTCCAATCTAACCTTTAAAGACATAGTATAGGAACATACAGTGATAGTGTTACAAGTAGGCTAGGGCTTTGATATGCATGTGTATTATCAATGGTTTCTTGATGATGTTTGCATGTATCCTGTTTGAGATTTTCAAGTTAAATGAACTGCTTCCTATATGTTATTGTTGTTCTGTTTGAAGGTGTCAAATGGGATCATTAACATCTAAATGGACCTTTGACATACAGGTGTAATATGTCTGTTAATCATGCTAATTACCTGTGCTGACCAGAAGTTGAAGGTTTTACTTGAAAGGGCAATCTAGATCAGTGGTTCCCACCCTTTTCTCTGCCAAGGTACACCTTGCTACCTTTAATTAATTTGAGGCACAACACCATGTAGTTTCCAAATGAACTCATGAATATTCTTGAGCCAATGAGCTAATCCAGAGCTCTTTAAGCAGTTTTTTCAATAAATGCCCTGGCACACCTGCTCAGGCCTGGTGGCACACTGGTTGGGAAACACTGATCTACATTACTATTTAACACTTAAGAAAGTACCTGAGAAGAATGTTCCATTTAAGGGACTAAAGCAGCTGAGCAACTTCTGTTGCTCACTGCCTGCCCCCAGCTCAGACCGATCCTGCCCCCCACTCTCCTGGTCACAGCTACAATCTGCCTGATCCTGCCCCCTGCCATATGCCCAACCCCATCTTCCCTCCAATCCTCTGCCCCTTTTCACAGCAGGCTGCACCTGCCCAGTTCCTAATCGCCCCTCCCCAGGCCCCTTGCCTTGCTACTGGAGCAGTGTGGCCTGGGGTGACGGAGACCCCAGAAAAGCCTCTTGGATCCCCTCTGTCCACCGCCAGTCAGGACTCTGCTACGGTGGAGTCTCCGCCAGTCCAGCACCCTGGTCTCCACGCTCCGTGCAGCCAGCTCCCAACTCCAAGCTCAGAGGGTCCCATTCTTGTTCTGTCTGGTCTCTCTTGGAGGGGGTTTCCTCCCTCCAGGAGGGTCCCAGCCATCCCAATCAGCAGTGACTCTCAGCCAGTGTGGCAATCAGAGGGTTTATTAGCAAACCAGTTCATACAGCAGCAAGGACAGTTGGTATCAGCATCATCAGAACAACCAAAAGTGAAACCCCTAGGGGATTAGGGCTACACCCCAGGGCAGGGTCCTGTCTCTTGGACCCTCCAATTCCCTCCTACCCTCCTTCCCCTTGGTCCTTTGTTCCCCTGCTCGCTCTGCCCAACTCTCCACCCCCTGGTCCAACCAGTTGAATCCAGTGTCACCAGACAGGGGGTCCCAGGTATAGGCTCCCTAAACACTACCCCCCTGCCCCCTACTGGCTCTACCTCATATCACCCACCTGTGTTCCATCACCTGAATAGAAAAGAAAGAGAGTCAACACCCATGTCTTCCCTTATTAACCTAGCAGAGGGTTCCCACTTCTCCACACCTGGTCACCAGCCACTCCTCTGGCTGGAGAAAGCTGTCATTCAGCATGTGCAGAGGCTCTGTGCATGCTCAGTGAGAGCTCACTCTGAGCTCACTCTGAGTGGGAGTTTTAAAAAGTCCCAGCTCAGAGCACCTCTCAGCTGGCAGGAAAACTCTGTCTTTTGGCTGGGCAGAGACTGCAGCTGCTGGCCATGTGTGGCCAGCAGCATTCCCTGCTCTAGGCAGTGGCAGGGGCTGCGCTGCCATGTGGTCGTACAGCTTGGAGGGAGCATTGCTGGGAACTGTTTTCAAAGTGCACATGAAGGAATGACCTGCAAATGTCTAGCTTGCAACAACTATAAAAAGAAGTGAGGAAATAATCTCTTTGTCTCATGTCCGTCCAAGCTTCTCAGTGAAAGTTTGGGCTGCAGGATTGAGAGCCCAGCCAGGACAGGCCTGGAAATAACCCTGCTAATTCTCATGGGAGGATTAAAGCAAACTCTACACCTCGACTATTTGGTCTCTGTTCCTTAAATCTGGATTTCTAACAACTGAAGCTGTGAAACAAGGACTTAAACCTAGCAAGGTATTGGATGTATACCCAACTGTTGAAAACCTAAAGTAGTGGACGTTCAAATCAATGTAATATGTTGTAACTTTAACCCTTTAACAGTACTCTTATATAGTCTTTCCTTGTATAATAAACCTTTAGTTTTAGTTACTAAAGGATTGACTGGCAGTGCAATATTTTGGGTAAGATTCAAATTTATACTGTTCTGTGTAATGTGGCTGACCCTTCGGAGTCAGGAGAAACCTTTCTGAATGAAGAACTTGGAGTTTTGATCAACTTGTCTCTTTACCAGCCCCAGTGGCTGCATTGGGGACCAGTGACTGGTGTGCGGTAGAGGAGGCTGAGTATGTTTTATGGTGGTTTCTTGCTATCCAGTGTGGGGGATCAGAAGCATTGTTTGTGGCTGGCTGTGGAGTTCATCAACATATACCTCACCAGTGCTGGGAGAATCTGCTCTCCTTTTTCCAGCTTGCCCTGACCTTTTCATATTCAGGTTGTTACCCCAGGAGGACTGGGTCACATGGATCATTTCACAGCCATGTGCCTCAATTTCCCCATGTGCAAAAACTGGGAATAATGCTGCTTATTGTGTGCATAAAGTGCACTGAGATACATGGGGCAGCTAGGATTCATCATCATCATCATCAATCATCATCATCATGGGGCTGATTTTGCCCATCTCCTGCAGAAATTGTGCTGAGTCTTTGACTGCCCAGGGGCCATGATTTTTCTAATAGTGTGGAAGATCCTGCATTCCTTAACCAAATCAAGCTTCTCCCTATAACCAGTTTTACTAGGAAGTATTTTTTGTTCGTTTTGTTTTCTGCCCAGGTCATTTCTACTAATTTTATTGGTCCAAGTATTTCTTGCTTGAAATCCAATTGCTGTTATTATGAGGGAAACAACTTTTTCACCATAATTAACTGAGGCTCAGTGATAATCAGATTTACTCTGGCGAAGCCAACTGCATTGACCTTTTGAACAACGACTAACAACGTTTCTGCCTCAGGCTTACGAACACAAGGCCTGACATAGCCGTGGTTTTACTTACCGGGATGGTTTCCAGTGCATAGAGTTATGACCGGCTTTTTCATCAGGCCCTCAAAGCATTTAAAATGCTATTGGTCCAGTAGGTATTCTTGCTGAAGATAATTCACATCACCAAAAGAACAGTTGTCCCAGAGTAAGGAATATCCATTACTTGAGAGTTAGGGGGATGGTCCAACGCCCAGTGAAGCCAACAGATGAAAGGCTCCTCCTAGTCCATTCAGTGATCTTGGCATCACCTAAGGAGTAACAGACTCCCCACGCTGGCTTCCATGCTCCTCCGGGTTTTTCAGCTCTAACCCTACTTAATATGCTAGCGAAATCTTCTAGGCTGTGATCCTGAACCTAGTAAAACTTCTGACTTCCGTCCGACTAGAAAGCGGGACGGGGGACTTTTTGGGCAGTGGAGGAACTCAACGGGACTACCCCAGGAGAGGGGCTTGGCAAGAGGGAGCTCCAGGAGGAGCAGGGACCCTTTGGAGTCTGTATCTGGGAGCTGGCTGCAGCCCTGTCTAGAGACCCCCGACACCGGGGGGGGGGGGGGTGACTCCACCATGGTAGAGTCCTAATCCAGGCACAATCCCTGAGAGGCTTTATCAGAAACCGAGGGTTGAACAGTATTGGGGTGAGGGTCAGGCTTCGTGTTAGGGAAAGGAGAGAGAAGACGTGAATCTGACATCCAGAAATTCAGGTAGGAAACTGAAATTCAATCCTGGTACATGCCCGGCACTGGGAGAGTGGGTCCCTGCCCTTGTCTCTGAACTTCACACAAAGAATGTGAGTTTGCTGTAGGAAATAATGGAGTCTGTTATAAAGAGGGGAATATGCAAATAAGGGTGATAATTTCCTGTTTAAATCTCTCCAGGTCTCTGTCCAGTCTGCACAAGACAGACAGTCCGCAGACACCCGTGTTCGTGCCGTGCCCAGCCACCCCCGTGAGAACTGTCTGCCCCTCCAGCTCCAGGGTCAATGAGGCTCTGGTTATGTCTCGTTCTCTTTACAGCAGCTCTGGAAGGTATTTTCTCCCTGTCTGTGCTCAGGGAAGGCAAGGATTAGCATGCCATTGTCCGAGTTACTAATGCTCCTCATAATATGTCTTGATTCCCAGGTGCCCGGTCCCAGGTCCAGCTGGTGGAGTCCGGAGGAGATGTGAAGAAGCCCGGAGACTCTCTCCGCCTCTCCTGCAAAGCCTCCGGCTTCACCTTCAGCAGCTCCGGCATGAGCTGGGTCCGGCAGGCTCCCGAGAAGGGGCTGGAGTGGGTGGCCGCTATCAGCAGTGGCAGTAGCACATATTACCCTGATGCAGTGAAAGGGCGATTCACCATCTCCAGGGACAATCCCAACAACCTGCTGTATCTGCAGATGAGCGGCCTGAAGGCCGAGGACACCGCCCGCTATTACTGTGCTAGACACAGTGAGGGGAAGCCGGGCTGGGCTCAGACAAAAACCTCCCGCTGCGGTTTCTCGAGAAAGTCCCAGCTGGGTTGGCGCTGACAGTTGTGATTGGGAGCTGAGAGGAGAAAGTGATTCCTCTGTCTGAAGAGGGAAAATGAACCGGCTTTTCTGTCAGCTCCAGCCCCACAGGAGGCAGCCAGACAGGGAACGGGAGACCCCACTGGGAGATGGAGCTGTCCCGATTAATCTATTGCTCATATTAATAAAAATTAAAGAAAACTTTTATCTATCCAAGAAAAATCCGAATATTTCCGCTCAGGTCTAGTGAGCAGTTAGAGAGTTGAACACAAATCCTGTCAGGTATGAAAGTGAAGGAGGCTGATCCACAAATCCCTCTTGGCCAGGGCCATTGAGCTATGTGGGGTGTGAACATTTCTCCGGGCCCCCTCCCTACCCACTGTCCCCCTTCTACTGGCCTCAGGAATGAAGTGGTGTCCAGCCAGCCTGAGAATCCAGCACCAGCTCGTATTAACCGGCTACCCAATCCTCACCCATATCTTCTGTGTCTCTCTCATTCAGTATAACTGTATATCTAACAATCCCCAGGATAACTGTCTATTTAAAATCCCTGTACCAAATTATCTATTTAACTGTTTATATGTAAATCTATCCACCCTCAATGCCCCTTCCACATCCATCAGTCCATCCCCTCTCTCGTGTTTTACGAGGTTGAGATTTCTGTCGATTCTTATTTTTCTGGTCACTAGTGCCCTTCTAGCCTTAGATCGCTGGCCTCAGCCCATGAGATCGTTAAGGAAAGGAGTTGCTGTTTCTTAAAAGGCAGGGGGTAGGCAAATAAGGATGTCAATTTTCTGTTTAAATCTTTTTCTCTCTCTGGAGAGACAGTATGCAGGCCCTGGTGTCTGTGCACTTACCAGCCAACCCCTCCTCCCCAAGGACTTTCTCCTTCAACAGCAGGGAAAGTTAGTCTTTGGTCCATTGAGTGATTGCTGAAACGGCTTTGGAAGGTGCATTGCAGAGACAGATTAAAACCCTATTCTTTCGATTGATCTATATTTGATTTGCAAAGTGTTTATTTGGAGGTGCCCGGTCTGACGTCCAGCTCGTGGAGTCCGGATGGGATAAGAGAAGTCCCGGAGATCCCCTCCGCCTGGTAAGGGGGAAGGCACTGGACCACAGTTCCAGGACCCCCTATTTTTAGGCAGGCAGCCTTCCAGCCCCTCTGAAAATAGAGGAAGGCACTGGAATGTGGAGTTCCAGTGGCCCCCCTAAAAATAACACAAGCAGCCGGAAAACAGCGTTTCAGTGGCTCCACCTTAAGCCCAGTCAGCAGAGAGCTACGGGAGGCCAGTAATGTGTGAATCTCCCCCTGTAGGGTGGAGCAGCTTGTGTCAGCCAGCCTGCAAACAGAACAGGTAAGGGCTTTGGGGGAGGGCTGCTGGGGGTTGTGTGAGGCAGGTGTGTGTATGTAGCAGAGGTGGATGTGTAGCAGAGGGTGTGTAGTTGGGGTTGTGGGGTAGCTGTTTGGTTGGAGGGTGGCTGGCTGTGTGTAGGGGGGGGTGTAGCTGGGGGCTGGAGGCCTAGTTCTGCCCCTGCAGTGATGGGAGGGTCCATCACAGGCAGCAGGAGGCTAGGGGAGGGGAGGACAGGACACACTGGGGAGGGAGCAGCAGTGGGGTGAGGATTTGCCCTGGGTGACAGGGACCCATGGTGGAGAAGGGGGAAGTGGGTGCTGCATCATGTTCCCCTGCCCTACCTTGTCACTCCCCAGGTTACTCCTCCTCCCCCCCAAGCCACACTTGTTCTCCCTTCCTCTCTCCTCTCTTGCCACCTTTGTGCTGTTCCCCACATGGCTGCCCTTGTCCTCTTTTGCCACCCCTGCCCTGCCCTGCTCCCCACATTTACTCCTGCCACTGCACACAACTCCTGACCTCCTGTGTTTTGCCACCCCTGCTCTGCTACCCCTAGTACTCCACAGAGCAGCATATCTGAAACAGTGCCATGGTTCATAAATATTCATAATTAATTAAAGTTAATTTGAATATCCATGAGTTTTTTAATGGTGGTGTGCCTCGAAAAATTTGAAGGTATCAAGGTGTGCCACGGCAGAGAAAAGGTTGGGAACCACTGGGTTAGAAGATGCTTTCCAAAGCCCCTGTACTGTGATCATTAAATGGAGCCAAAGTCTTATTTGCCCTGCTTTTGGAGGGGAAAATTCTCATGGGGGTTGGTTTTACACAGACACAGGAGGTGAGGGTTGTCTCTGGGAGTGCAGTCTGGGCTGGGAGAAATGCAGATGTGAACAGGGAACTCTCACCCATATTAGCACAGTGCCCCTTGCAAGAGATGCAGGCCCACTTCCTCAAGGCTCTGAGTTACTGGCCCTTGGTTCCAGAAAGGTCTGAGAGGTGCTAACATTACATCCAGCGGCAATTGCCTGGAGACTTCGGTGCCATCCTCATCATAATGTTGCGCAAAGAGCTTCTCTGAATTCCTTCATCCTATACCTCATGCATTTAAGGGAGGATCAAGGCCCATTGGTGGGGATGCATAGATACACCACAGCCTTCAGGAGACTTTGGATCAGGCCCCTCTATAGCAGACTTTCGATACTGAGCTAGGCAGCATTGTGTAAATATCTGTTTCTGTACTGAGGTCAAAGATGTTCATTATCCTTTAGTTTCCAAAGGGATAGCCGTGTTAGTCTAGTCCAGTAAAAAAACAACAAGCAGTTGTGTGGCACTTTAAGACTAACAGATTTATTTTTGGCATGAGCTTTCATGGGAGATCATCCCACTTCCTCAGATGCTTCGAAGATGGGTGAACTTACAGAAAGGCATGAAACTAAATGCAAGGGGGTGTAAAACATAGGATCAGGTCATAAAGTAACAACAAATCAGAGCAGTTTACAGGCTTAAAGAATGGGAAGCCTGAAGTCAAATTACCCTTTGTAATGTGAAAAGAACCCATACTCACGATTGAGTCCCGCGGCGACCCCGGCCCCGGCCAGGGATCCAGGACCCAGCCAGCAGCCCGCGGCTGCAGCGGCCCCTCCCCCGCTGGGGATCCGGGACCTGGCTGCGGCCGCGGCTGCAGCGGCAGCGGCCCCGTCCCCAGCCTGGGATCTGGGGCCGCGGCCGCAGGCCTGGCCGCACCAGGTCAGGCTAGCCTAGGCCGCGCTGCCGGCGGCAGCAGCGCTGCGGCCTCCCTCCGGCTCCATCCCGGGCCGGGGGGTGGCCTTTTGGCCGGGGCCGGGGGCGGGGCCTGCCCCTGGCCTTTTGGCTGGGGGCAGGGCCGGGGGCAGGGCCAGGGGCGGGGCCTGCCCTCCGGGGGCGGGGTGGGGCGGGGCCCGTGCCCCGGTTCCTTCCCCGCCCCAGCGACGCCCCTGCTTTAACCCCTGCCTTTTCCCAGGCCTGCACAGCTCACATGGCAGGGCTGAGCAGGGTAGGAACTTTAACTCCAGCTCTCGGAGAGGCTCGCGGCACACTTTGGGTGTTGCCGCAGCACACCAGTGTGCCCTGGCGCACTGGTTGGGAACCAATGTTCTAATCTCACAATAGATGTCCTAGAGAAGAAACGAAGCTGATTATCCTATTTGAACTGCTCTTCACCTGATTTACAGTATGTATTTCTATGAGCTGCTTGCAGGTGCAGCTGCTGGAGTTGAGAGGGGGTATGAAAAAACCCGGAGACTCTTTTCGCCTCTCTTAAAAAGGCTGGGGCATGGTCCTCAGCAGCTGCAATAAGAACTACATCCATCAGGCTGCCATGAAGGCACTGCAGTAGGTTACAATTATTAACCACAATAGGAGTACTACCTACTACTGCGATGAAGTCAAAGGTGTTCACCAACTCTAATGACCTGCTTTACATTACCTGCAGAAGACCGGCCTGAAATCAGAGAACACTGCCCGCTATTTACTCTGGGAGAGAGTGCTTGTCCAAGCCAATGCAAAATTACTCCATGAAGTTATTAGACAGGATGTTGAGAGTCCACCAGGTCCACAAGTGAAAATGTGATCAGTTATGGGAGAAGGGAAAACAAGATCTTTCTTTCTTGCTTTCTTTCTTTCTTTTTAGTGAATTTTAAGACTTTACACAAGTTCCCAGACATGACAGAAGAAATTTGTTCGGGGACTTCTTTCTTTCCTTTCCTGTGGACAAATTCTGGATCCATCCTCAATCTCGCTGATTATGTTAGATTTGTACACTTAGAGATGGGAAGGGAGCAGTGTGGTAAACTGATCTGATCTCCTGAGTAATGCAGGCCATAGATCCTCCATCTGATTGAGTCTGGCTCAGGCTACCACCTTCTTTAACAAAACTGTGCTTTGATTGGCATCACCACTGCTAGTGAGACATTGAAGCAGAAAGACAGAGACCTCTCAGCTATTCACAGGGGAACCTGCCAAGGTGGTGTCTCTGAATTGTTGTTTTACTTTTTCAGCTAAACAGTTTATTTCCACAAAACAAGACTTTCATGGAAGAAGGAACATTTTTCTTAGGATAACAATATCCATATTAAAAGGAATAAGGAAAAAAATTAATTCTCTGGTTTTAATTATAATCCAAAAGAGAGAGGAGGAGGAGGAAGAGACAGAGCAAGGTGTGCAGACTTCTCTTCTTCAATTTCCAGTGAGGAGGTAGCAATGAAGAAAACAGTACAGTGCGGGGGAGGAGAGTGAATTTGGGTGTGGGAGCTGGAAAATATTAATTTTCAAACCTATGGCTACACAAACTCGTCGGTTGTACAAAGGTACTGCAGGTGCGCTCTGACTGTCAGCTCCCCTGAAACCTGTCAGAAAAATCACTAACTTTTTTTTTAAAGATTATCCACAAAAATGACAATCTAAGTTTCTAGTGATGTACAGCCCATGTGGAATCCAGTGACTTTGGGAGGAAGCCCAAATGAAAGTCTGCCTCCTCCATTTTAGCCATAAACTGAGACAGTTGGAAATACTGTAGCTGTATTAATTAGGCCTCATTTGCGAACTTGGGCAAGACACTTGGAGCCAGACCTTCAAAGGCATTTAGGTTCCCAAAGAAGGGCATAGGCACCTGATGAAATATACGTGGCTCCTAAACTCCGCTGAAACTAAGGGGAGTGTCTTCCTTCATTTCAGGGCACCTTAGTCCCATTAAAAAGCTGTCTCTTGTTGCCTGAGTTCTGGCTTTCTTAAGAAATAAAGTGTTTCTTTACACCACTGGTGTCATCTGAGGTTAAACACATGAAAAAACAGCTATATGCTTAGATGCTATGGTAACTCATGCTCTCAGAAGTACCTGAAACTGAGGGGTAACAAATGCTACGGTACATTAGTGTAGCATTACCTTTAGCAGAGTGCCCGATGAAATGCTAAATAAAGTCAAAGAAAAGAATTCCACTGAGTTCCATGAACTAGGGTCAGTCCCAGACTAAGAAGAAAAGACTTGCCCAGTTTCTCTGAAACATAAGACAGGGAAATGTGACAGACCGAGGAAGGCGTTTGTATCTTATAAGTAGCGACATATGCAAATAGGGGTCACTGCTTCCTGTTTAAATCTCCCTGTCTGTCCCAGCAATACCCAGACAGACACACTGCAGCCCCCTGTGTCTGTGCAGTTACCAACTATTTTGCTGAGAATTTTCCCCTCCAACACCAGTGACAATGAGGCGTTGGCTCATTTTCATTTTCCTTGTGGCGGCTCTGGAAGGTATCTGCTCCCATAATTCTCTGAAGAAGAAGCCACATGTTAATGATTTTCTTCAATGACATAAATGTATTTTGTAATTTGCTTTTTACTCTTTTCTCCTATTAAGGAAGAAGGAATGTTTCATGTGACTGGTTCTGTTTTTTTCTCTCCCTTTTCCCACAGGGATCCGGTCTCAGATTGTTCTGACCCAGTCCGGTTCGGAAATCAAGAAGCCTGGAGAATCCACTCAACTGAAATGCACAGTGAGTGGGTTCACTGTCTCCGATTATTATATGAGCTGGGTCAGACAGGAGCCTGGAAAGGGGCTGGAGTGGCTGGTCAGCTACTGGACATCAGGGCAGAGTGACTACTATTCTTCCACGATAAAGGGGCGCTTCACAGCCTCCAAGGACAGCTCCAATTTTTATTTACAAATGAACAGCCTGAGAGCCAAGGACACCGCCGTGTATTACTGCGCGAGAGACACAGTGAGGAGAAGCCACTTTAAGTTCAGACAAAAACCTCGCTGTGCAGGGATTGGGAAGAATGTTTCCTGGAGGTGGCGCTTTAGATCCAGCAATGAGAAAAAAGAAACAAGGTGTTTCGTTTACACAGTTGTCAGGGAAGAGACAGGTTCTGCTGATTTCAAGGGCTGCTGGGGACCACAGGAAGGAGATGCTCAGTGGATGTATTTTAGTGAAAAAGGAGCAGGTACATCCACTCTACCTCTGCAATGATCCCCCTAACTCAGCAGACCTTTCTCGTGAGACATTGAGTTCCCTCTTTCTCCCACTTGTCAAGGGTTTTTCCCCACTCTGGCACTCTGAGTGCAGAAGGTGGGGGCCCGCAA
>VOCP01057032.1:0-20098 GCA_007922195.1 Podocnemis expansa | reverse complement strand
GGTGTAAAGAGCTTCTACGTCCATAGTGGCCACGATGGTGTTTTCTGGAAGCTCAGTAATGGATTAGATTTTCCTCAGGACATCCACGGTGTCTCAAAGATAGCTAGGAGTGCTGATAGCATAGAGATTGAGGAGGGAGGCCACGTAGCCAGAAACACCTGCAGTAAAAGTGCCAATCCCTGAGATGATGGGGCTTCCAGGGTTTCCTTATTTATGGATTTTAGGCAGTAGATAGAACATCCCTGGTCAGAGTTCTGGTGGTGTCTGTCTTTCTTTGTTTTTGTGCTGCCTTAGGGAGTTTCTTGAGTAGTTGTTGTATTCCTTCTGTTATTCTTCAGTGGGGTCAGAGAAAAGAGGTTTGTAGAGTGTTGCATTGGAGAGTTGTTTATAAACCTCCCAATCATAATCCAATTTACTCATGATGATGACTGCATTTCCTTTGTCAGCCTCCTTAATAATAGTGTCAGAGTTATTTCTGAGGCTGTGGATGGCATTGCGTTCTGCAGGGCTGAGGTTATGATGTAAAGGATGTTGTTTGTCAATGATTTCAGCCTTGGCAAGGTGGCAGAAACAATCACTGTAGAAGTCTAGCCTGTTGTTCCAAACCTTTGGAGAAGTCCACAAAGAATATTTTTCTTGCAGTGTTGTCAGAAAGGTACCTATAGGTCACTACATTGATTGATGGTGTTATGGAAATATTCTTTGAGTCTAACACAGCAAAAGTAGTCCTCTGGGTCACTGCAGAATTTTACTTTATGTATGGAGATTGTGAGGCACAAGGAGAATCCCTGATACAGCACAGTTTCCTTTGCTGGAGTAAGGGTGTAGCATAAAGGATTAACAATGTTGCTGGCTGGGTTGAAAGTATCACTCTTTTTGTCTTTAGTGGTGTATAGTATTTTACACAGTTTGGTGTCTTTTTTCTTCTGTAGGAAGGCCAAGTGTGTGTTGAAGATGGATTTTCCATTTTTGTGAAGTCCAGCCATGTGTTGTAGGTTGGTTTAGTATGAGAGAATGCAGTGTTGAGAAGGAAGTAGGAAGCGGCAGGGCCAGTGCAGTGGCCAGGAAAAGCTGGGAGGGATTGCTGGGTTTGCTCAGCCCACAGCCTCTTCCTTCAGCCTGAATGCTGCTTTGGGGCACATTCCTCTATTTTTAGATTGCTACAGAATGCAGCCTCATGGTGTGTTGCCTTATTTTTTGGGAGGGAGGGGGCAGAACGCTGCCCCCTTAAAAATAGTGGTCTCCAAAATGCTGTTCCGGGACATTCCTGTGTACTTTAACCCCTGCCATGGCCACAAGAAATAACTTTAGGAGCTGCAGGTTTGAGACCCCTGCTCTTAAGGTACACTCTTCCGCCTCAAAGAGCTGCTAAAGTAAGACAGGCAGTCTAATAGGGCTCTTAATAGACTTTGGTTTCTGAAATAACTGGTTAGTTCCTTAACCACTAGGCCATCACTACACTTCTCCGGACATAAGCATATACAAATTACATGCAAAAAAGCATAACTTGCCCTCTTAAGAGGAGATTTCACTGGGAAGTAGAGTTGAGGCCAGATTTACAACAGAATGTGCCTTCGGCTAGGTGGGATTTGGATACATGTTTTATTTTGAACTGGCACATATTGATTTCCATTGCCTTTTTACAGGCCAGCTCGCCAATGAAATTTGATGCCTAAAGATGCTCAAATGGATTTTAAGAACTGCATAGGTGATTCAGGCTTCATAAGATTTTCAGGCTCCATATTCAGGCTCCAGTGATTTTCAATTCCTTTCTACAGGGTCCAGATGAAATTTCATCCATCCCTCCCCATCTGCAAATGGCAGTATCCTAAGGTGTTTTCTGCCAGCTGCCTCCCTGCATTTCTGTAAGAGGGGATAGGGAGGGGCAAGGGGACTGCGTATTCCTTGAGATGGATGTCAGCTAAATGTGTATATTATACTTTACGTTGCCCATGTCTTCTCCCAATGCAAAATTCTTAGAAACGAATAAAAAGCAATTAGCATCTGTAAGGGATAGGACTCAGGGAGTTAGGTGGTCCAAAACCCTTTGAAACCAATAGTTGAGCAGGTTTCTCCTGATATTCTAGAAAGGGAAGAGGTACAACTCAGAAAGTTCCAAAGGGATAGCCATGTTAGTTTAGTCCAGCAAAACAAACAAGGAGTCTCATGGCACTTTTAAGGAATAACACCTTTATTTATTGCATGAGTTTTCAAGGGAGAAAATTTGAAGTTCCCCATTTCAAGCACTTGCATGTGCACTTGCCCAAACAGAGAGAGAGAGTGTTTGAGAGAGGGCGAGCGCCTCTCAGACAATCTGTGGGTCTGTTAAAAGTGAAGCTATGGATTTGAGAGCACTCAGCTACACAGTTACAATGGCCTAATTCTGGAATGCATCTCCTGAACTAAAAAGAATTATTCCAAATGCCTGTTGAGTATTTAAAAAAAAAAGGCCTAAGAGGGAGTGGGGAATATTCACCCAGTAAAGAGAGCTAGTCCATTGCCTTTGTCAACACTTGCTTTATTGTCCATTACAGGTGGTCCTGGAATGCCATCCATAGAACTAAGCATCTCGGTGAGGCCAGCGGTGGGCCGATGGGCTGGCAGCAATGACTCCTCGTAGGGTCCCCCGTGCGGCCTTTGGGAAGATGGTGGGCTATAGGAGCCTAGGAAGGCCAGCAGGACTGGGTGAGGTTGGGGCCAAGAGTCTGAGGACCATCCTTGAGTTTTGTACAGTGCCCCAGAATCCTTAAGCCCAAACCTGATGCATGGAACCCTGTGAGGAAAAGTGGGATCTGGGCAGAAGTTGGAGGGAAATTGAGAGAGCAGGAACCCAACTGCAGGGGTGTAGCAGCTCACTGGCAGCCAGAGCATCCTCTGACTCTCTCCTGGGTATAGAGAGGGAGTCACAGGGAGCCTGTCACCACTGCCCTCTCATCCCCACAGCAGCAATCTCTTGGGAAGGGTTATCTGGTAACTGCTGCATTGAGGATTGTTCCAAGGCCTAAGGAAAGCAATAAGGGGATTCAGCCAGTGCAGGCCTTTAAATGATCCTTGCCCCACTCCCACTGTAACACACATTTGTTTGTTTTACGTATAGTGTATCTATGCCACCACCTTATTTCTGGCACTATGTGAGCACTCTGGGATTTGTATTGCATTCATTACTATCACAGCACAATAAGGTAGGAAAGTCCCTTTTCAAGTCCCATTTCACAGCCTGAGAACCTAAATCCAGCACTGGGATCTGAACATCTCAGTCCTTTAGAAAATCCCACTAGATGCCCCCTTTAATACAGGTAGTCTGGGATAGCACAGGGGCCCAAACATAAACTCTGAAGTGATCCTTCCTCACTCTCTGGTGCCTCTCTCTGGATCCCCAGGCAGGTCAATCGATCTCTTGCAGTGAGGAAATTTTATTATTCATAACGAGGAGGATATGCAGATATGGGTGGAACTAGGTTCTTCTTTAACTCAGTCTTTCTTCCTGCCCAGTCAACACCAGGGGAGACAATTCACAGATCCCTGTGACAGTGCAGTTACCAGCTCCATTTCCCCCTAAGCCCATGAAAAATGAGATTTTGGCTCCTTTTTGTTTTCCTCACTGTAGCTTTGGAAGGTATTTCCTGCCCATTCGAGGAACAGGGAACACTGTATGACTGACTTTGCAATGGCTGTGATGTAGGACAGAACTTTTTTGTGTGGCATCACTCTGTTCACTGGAAATTGTGGTTAATATAGCTGTTAGGTCTCTTATTGGTCAAAAATCATTCTGTGACTCTGGAGCTAAAGTAGGGTTGGCTTTACAATTTCCTTCTTTTCCCTTCTTCCCAGTTGCCCCCTCTCAGGTGGTTCTGACCCACTCAGGGTCAGCACTGAAGAAGCCCGGGGAGTCCCATAAACTGTAGTGTGCCACCAAGTGGGGTCACAGTTAGCAGCTATGGGATGGGTTGTATCAGGCAACAACCTCAAAAGGGGCTGGGGTGGCTTGCTGAGTATTAGGATGAGTCAAACAGTATGTCCTCTGCCTCTTCCATCCAGGGGCGATTCACAGCCTTCAAGGACAGCAACAGTTTCTACTTGCAAATGAACAGCCTGAAAGCAGAGGGCACGGCCGTGTATTACTGTGAGAAAGACACAGTGAGGAGAAGCCAGTCTGGCTTCAGGCCAATACCTTCCTTTTATATTTGTTAGTCTTCAAATTCCATAGGACTCCTTGTTTGTTTGTTTTACCTTCCCTGCAGTAACGGCACAAATTTGTGGACAGCTGAAGGCTCTGGCCAACCAGAGATTGTAGTGCACACAGTGATGGGAGCACAGCAGAGAATGCATCCCGGACTCTCAGTATTTGAAAACTGCTCTACTAGGTTAATGGTACGTTTAATACACTCACCCTGAAAGTCCTCTGGGCACCATACACTGGGATGGAAAGGAAAGGGGACTCTATAGGAACTTTTAAAGACTAATTCCAAAGGGTGTAGCCATGTTAGCTTATTTCTGCAAAACAAACAAGGAACCTGGTGGCTCTTTAAAAGATTAGCATTTATTTATTGCATGAATTTTCATGGGAGAAATCCCACTTTGTCAGACTATTGAAGAGGTGGAACTTAGACAATGGGAACAAAATGGGGGAGGGTGTAAGGTAGTGTAAGTTTGCACTCTTCCTTCCCCCCTCTTCTGTAAGTTCCACATCTGCAAGCATTTGGCAAAGTGGGGATTTCTCCCAGGAAAGCTCATGAGATAAATAAATTTGTTTGGCTTTTTAAGAGCTGCTAGACTCCTTGGTTATTTAATGACTAAGAAATGTAGATTTATCACATGAGTTTTCATGACTAAATTAATTTGTTGGGTTTTAAAAGTACCACTAGACTTTCTTGTTTTGTTTTGTTTTGCTGAACTAGACTAACACTGCAACTCCTTTGGCGAAACAGATTGTGACTGAAACAATGTACACATGCAAATAAGGAAGGGATTAGGAACAGACGTTAAAGGGAAGAGTCCCACTGAGTGTTAAGAACTTTGGAAGAAGCCCAGAGAAGAAAAGACTTGCCCATAACATCATCTGTGATTGCCCTTACCCTACAGAAACTAAATGTGATGGTCAGTGAGCAAATGTGTCTCTTACAATAAGCAGGATATGCAAATAGGAGAGACTGCTTCCTGTTTAAATCTCCCCATCTCTCCCAGCAATACCCAGAAAGACACACTGTAGCCCCGTGTGTCTGTGCAATTACCAATTGCTCCTCTGAGAACTTTCCCGTCCAATGCCAGGTACAATGAGACTCTAGCTCCTTTTACTTTTTCTTCCAGCTTCTCTGAAACGTATTTGCTCCCCATAAATGACCTGCAGAAGCAGGCACACTTTACTGGTTTTCTGCAGTGACAAATTATTTTGTGGTGCTCTTTATTTTATATGTTTCTTCTGTCATTTGAAGGAGAATGTGTGTCATGTGGCTGGTGCACTCATTGGTCCCTTCTCTTTATTCCTTTTCTGCAGGGGCCCAGTCACAGATTGTTGTGACCCAGGTGGATCCAGAAGTGAAGAAGCCATGAGAATCCACTTGGCTGAGATGCACCATGAGTAGGTTCACTTCCTCTGACTATTACACAGACTGGGTCGGACAGGCTCCTGGAGTGGGAAGGGACTGGCGTGGCTGATCCATTACTGGAAACCAGGAAGTGAGTTTTATTCTTCCACAATAAAGAGCAGATTCACAGCCTCCAAGGACAGCTCCAATTCCTACCTACAAATGACCAGCCTGAAAGCGGAGGACACTGCCATCATATTACTACGTGAGAAAACTCACAGTGAGGGGGAGCCAGTCTGTGCTCAGGCAAAAGCTTCCTGATGGCTGCTGCAGGTTTTCTTCACTGCTTGGGGGAGTTAATGAGATCTGCAGTGCAAGGACCATGGTATGGGCTCATGGGAGAGAATCAACCAGAGGAAGATATGTAGACCTCTGGTTTGCAGGCCAGCAGCATTTCCAAATTGACTTTAAAGGCTGAGCACAGAATTCCCCTGATTTCTGACACAGAGGCCAAGAGCTTTTCTCCCTCCTGTGTCTGCTGCAGACAGATGGAGCAATATGCAAACAGAAATGCACACAAATGCAGAGAAACCTATATGCACACCTATGAATGAGTGAATTCACTCACACAACATACTACAAATATAGACATTTAAGCAGACACCGACATCAAAATATTTACAAATCTACACGAAGGCATAGACTCTGTGAACAAACATGCCATTCTTCAAGCATCTGCACAAACACCTCTACAGGTAACACATACACACAGCTCTCTTTCAGAGACACAACCCTGCCTTCAAGCACTCGCAGAAACACAACTAAGATACACACTGAATATAACTCTCACACACTTTCTGTGTTACAGGTGAAGATACTGGAGTTAAAAACATTTACTTACTTTCTACCTACAACTATACTTGTCTAAATCTGGGATAAATCCTATAAACTAAACAGATTTTTTTTCCCTGGAAATTTACAATTAGTACCTGAAAACAGAATTGGGACAATCAGGGAATGGAAATGCTCAACCAGTTTAGAGATGGTTTCCTGTTTTTATTTAACCTTTATGGCAGGGGTCTCAAACTCAAATCACCATGACGGCCACACAAGGGTCACATGAGGACTTGTACATTAGTTGAAGGGCCACACCACTGAAACCGTTTCATACAATGATATTGCAAATATTGGCAATTATAATGCCATTGTGGGCAGCAGGAAATATCTTTGGGGGCCACATCTGGCCTGGAGCCATGTGTTTGAGACCCCTGCCTTCAGGGTCATCCCTAGAGAGGCACGGGGCCCCAGGCGAATTGCCCCCTGAGGGGCCCCCCACTAACCTACCCCTGTCACTGGGGTAGTGGGGCTGGCCAGCCCAGGGGAGGGGCAGGCACTAGCTCTCCCATGCTGGTGACCAGGAGAGCCAGCCAAAAGCGGTGGGCCTATTCAGCGCTGTCTGTCTGCCCCCCACCCCGGCCACACTCGCTGCGTTTGGCTCTGTGCCAGACCTGCCTGCTGGCCACCCAGTCTTGCCACTTAGGCTGGTGAGAGACAGTGTGACCCCTGGCCAGGCCCACCTTCTGCCCCTGAGCCTTGCCCGTGGGCTAGGGGGAGGGGATCCTGGTGAGACTCACCCACTGGCCTGGGGGGAAGTCGTATGACTCTGGGCAAGACCTGACTACCAGCCCACTGGCCTGAGTTTTGACCCCTGGCCAGACTTTCCTGCCACCTGGGCTGGGGGAGGCAGAGACGTCACTGGCACTCGGCACACGGGGCTCATGCCCTGAATCCCAGCACCAGTGCCCTGGGTCTGGTGGGGCCCGTCTCTCCCAGTCTCTGGCCCCATCCCTGGCTGGGGATCTGGGGCCCAGCCTCCCACGTCCGTGGAAGCCACTTCCATCCCCGTCCCCAACTGGGGATCCGGGCCCACCCACCCACAGCTGTTCCCGCCCCATCCCCAGCTGGGGGCGTGGCCTCCAGGTAGGGGGCGTGGCCTGGGCCGGTGCCCTGCGTCCTTTCCCAGGGCAGCAACGCTCCTGGGGGGAGATGACTCCTGGCCTCACTGCCTGGGCTTGATGGGGGTGGGGCACAAACCGTGGCCCCATCTGCTCCCCAGCATTGCTGCCTGGACTTGGGAGGTGACCCCTGGCTCAGCCTGCCCCCCCCAGGCTTGGGGAGGGGTGAGGGTTAACCCTTGCCGAGGCCTGTGACCCTGGCCTTGCCACAGAGGCTGGTGGTGGAGGTAAACAACCCCTTGTCCAGCCTGCCTGTTGGCCTGCTGGCATCGCCACCTGGGCATGGGGTGTGTGTGTGCGGATGATGCCTGACTCAGCCTGACCCCTGGCCTAGCTGCCAGGGCTTGTGGTGGACAATCCCAGGCCCATGTGCCCCCCAGCCTTGCCACCTTGGCTTTGGAGACGAATGACCACTGCCCGGGTCTGCCCCACCTGGACTTAGAGGAGGTGACCCATGGCCCAGCCTGCCTGCTGGCTCCCCAGCTTCACCATCTGGGTTTGTGGGGTGACCACTAGCCAAGTCTGCCCCCAGCCTCATTACCTGGGCTTTTGGGGGAAGAGCAGTGGCCTGGCCTACCCACCCAACCTCACCATCTTGGCTTTGGGGAGGTGATCCATGGCACGGCCTGCCTGCTGCCCCCCCCCAGCTTTGCTGCCTGGGCTAGGTGGAGATGATCCCTGTCCTGGGGGGGGGGGTTCAATCCTTGGCCCGGCTTGCTTGCCTTCCTGGGTTATGGGTGGTGGTGGGGCTTCCCGGGCTGCCCATCCTCCTCTTACCTGGCTGCCAGCATGACCCAGGGCCCAGGGAGGCATGATCTATGATCTATCTTCCCCTCTACTAGCCCTAGGTGACTTGGGGCCCAGGGAGAGTCCTGGACCCACCCCTCATCCCCCTCCAGCCTGGCCACTGGCCTGACCCAAGTCCTAGGTGGGCCTGATTCCTGGCCACCTGCCCCACATTGTCCCCCAGACCCCTACCCCTGACTAGGCTACTGGCCTGATCCAGGGTCGGGGGGAGCAGATTCCCATCCAACTCCCCCCTTGCCTCAGGCTCAGGATCCCACCAGACCCCCCCCCATACTTACCTGGCTGCGTGTTCCCTGGGCTGGTGTTGCCAGCATCTGCTGGATGAGGAAAGAGTTAAACCTCCCTCTCCCCTCCAGCTAATTGCTCAGCTGCTTGGTCCAGGAGGAGGGCAGAAGGCAGCCCAGCTATTCAGTGGTAGAGTGGGCTCTGAAGGAGCCTGCATCTGCAGGGGAAAAATATTTGAGGCTTGCTGTGAGAGAAGCAGGGCTTGTGCCAATCCCCGGCATGGTGGGGGCAAAGGTGTGGGCCCCACAGTGCCCCCCAAAGTGCAGGGCTCTGGGTGGCTGCCCTGCTTACCCTACCCTAGGGCTGACACTGTCTACCTTATAGTATTGTCCATTACAGGTCACCCTGGAATGCCTCTCCTAAAGGTGAGCACCAAGCTCACCAATCTCAATTCAGCATACCTGTAATCCTCCCACACCATTTTTCCTCACTTATTTCTTGTTGATCTTGTGTGGATTCTCATGCTAGGCGTGAGAAGCCCAAGCTGTCTTGTAAAATACCTGACTCCAATCTAACCTTTAAAGACATAGTATAGGAACATACAGTGATAGTGTTACAAGTAGGCTAGGGCTTTGATATGCATGTGTATTATCAATGGTTTCTTGATGATGTTTGCATGTATCCTGTTTGAGATTTTCAAGTTAAATGAACTGCTTCCTATATGTTATTGTTGTTCTGTTTGAAGGTGTCAAATGGGATCATTAACATCTAAATGGACCTTTGACATACAGGTGTAATATGTCTGTTAATCATGCTAATTACCTGTGCTGACCAGAAGTTGAAGGTTTTACTTGAAAGGGCAATCTAGATCAGTGGTTCCCACCCTTTTCTCTGCCAAGGTACACCTTGCTACCTTTAATTAATTTGAGGCACAACACCATGTAGTTTCCAAATGAACTCATGAATATTCTTGAGCCAATGAGCTAATCCAGAGCTCTTTAAGCAGTTTTTTCAATAAATGCCCTGGCACACCTGCTCAGGCCTGGTGGCACACTGGTTGGGAAACACTGATCTACATTACTATTTAACACTTAAGAAAGTACCTGAGAAGAATGTTCCATTTAAGGGACTAAAGCAGCTGAGCAACTTCTGTTGCTCACTGCCTGCCCCCAGCTCAGACCGATCCTGCCCCCCACTCTCCTGGTCACAGCTACAATCTGCCTGATCCTGCCCCCTGCCATATGCCCAACCCCATCTTCCCTCCAATCCTCTGCCCCTTTTCACAGCAGGCTGCACCTGCCCAGTTCCTAATCGCCCCTCCCCAGGCCCCTTGCCTTGCTACTGGAGCAGTGTGGCCTGGGGTGACGGAGACCCCAGAAAAGCCTCTTGGATCCCCTCTGTCCACCGCCAGTCAGGACTCTGCTACGGTGGAGTCTCCGCCAGTCCAGCACCCTGGTCTCCACGCTCCGTGCAGCCAGCTCCCAACTCCAAGCTCAGAGGGTCCCATTCTTGTTCTGTCTGGTCTCTCTTGGAGGGGGTTTCCTCCCTCCAGGAGGGTCCCAGCCATCCCAATCAGCAGTGACTCTCAGCCAGTGTGGCAATCAGAGGGTTTATTAGCAAACCAGTTCATACAGCAGCAAGGACAGTTGGTATCAGCATCATCAGAACAACCAAAAGTGAAACCCCTAGGGGATTAGGGCTACACCCCAGGGCAGGGTCCTGTCTCTTGGACCCTCCAATTCCCTCCTACCCTCCTTCCCCTTGGTCCTTTGTTCCCCTGCTCGCTCTGCCCAACTCTCCACCCCCTGGTCCAACCAGTTGAATCCAGTGTCACCAGACAGGGGGTCCCAGGTATAGGCTCCCTAAACACTACCCCCCTGCCCCCTACTGGCTCTACCTCATATCACCCACCTGTGTTCCATCACCTGAATAGAAAAGAAAGAGAGTCAACACCCATGTCTTCCCTTATTAACCTAGCAGAGGGTTCCCACTTCTCCACACCTGGTCACCAGCCACTCCTCTGGCTGGAGAAAGCTGTCATTCAGCATGTGCAGAGGCTCTGTGCATGCTCAGTGAGAGCTCACTCTGAGCTCACTCTGAGTGGGAGTTTTAAAAAGTCCCAGCTCAGAGCACCTCTCAGCTGGCAGGAAAACTCTGTCTTTTGGCTGGGCAGAGACTGCAGCTGCTGGCCATGTGTGGCCAGCAGCATTCCCTGCTCTAGGCAGTGGCAGGGGCTGCGCTGCCATGTGGTCGTACAGCTTGGAGGGAGCATTGCTGGGAACTGTTTTCAAAGTGCACATGAAGGAATGACCTGCAAATGTCTAGCTTGCAACAACTATAAAAAGAAGTGAGGAAATAATCTCTTTGTCTCATGTCCGTCCAAGCTTCTCAGTGAAAGTTTGGGCTGCAGGATTGAGAGCCCAGCCAGGACAGGCCTGGAAATAACCCTGCTAATTCTCATGGGAGGATTAAAGCAAACTCTACACCTCGACTATTTGGTCTCTGTTCCTTAAATCTGGATTTCTAACAACTGAAGCTGTGAAACAAGGACTTAAACCTAGCAAGGTATTGGATGTATACCCAACTGTTGAAAACCTAAAGTAGTGGACGTTCAAATCAATGTAATATGTTGTAACTTTAACCCTTTAACAGTACTCTTATATAGTCTTTCCTTGTATAATAAACCTTTAGTTTTAGTTACTAAAGGATTGACTGGCAGTGCAATATTTTGGGTAAGATTCAAATTTATACTGTTCTGTGTAATGTGGCTGACCCTTCGGAGTCAGGAGAAACCTTTCTGAATGAAGAACTTGGAGTTTTGATCAACTTGTCTCTTTACCAGCCCCAGTGGCTGCATTGGGGACCAGTGACTGGTGTGCGGTAGAGGAGGCTGAGTATGTTTTATGGTGGTTTCTTGCTATCCAGTGTGGGGGATCAGAAGCATTGTTTGTGGCTGGCTGTGGAGTTCATCAACATATACCTCACCAGTGCTGGGAGAATCTGCTCTCCTTTTTCCAGCTTGCCCTGACCTTTTCATATTCAGGTTGTTACCCCAGGAGGACTGGGTCACATGGATCATTTCACAGCCATGTGCCTCAATTTCCCCATGTGCAAAAACTGGGAATAATGCTGCTTATTGTGTGCATAAAGTGCACTGAGATACATGGGGCAGCTAGGATTCATCATCATCATCATCATCATGGGGCTGATTTTGCCCATCTCCTGCAGAAATTGTGCTGAGTCTTTGACTGCCCAGGGGCCATGATTTTTCTAATAGTGTGGAAGATCCTGCATTCCTTAACCAAATCAAGCTTCTCCCTATAACCAGTTTTACTAGGAAGTATTTTTTGTTCGTTTTGTTTTCTGCCCAGGTCATTTCTACTAATTTTATTGGTCCAAGTATTTCTTGCTTGAAATCCAATTGCTGTTATTATGAGGGAAACAACTTTTTCACCATAATTAACTGAGGCTCAGTGATAATCAGATTTACTCTGGCGAAGCCAACTGCATTGACCTTTTGAACAACGACTAACAACGTTTCTGCCTCAGGCTTACGAACACAAGGCCTGACATAGCCGTGGTTTTACTTACCGGGATGGTTTCCAGTGCATAGAGTTATGACCGGCTTTTTCATCAGGCCCTCAAAGCATTTAAAATGCTATTGGTCCAGTAGGTATTCTTGCTGAAGATAATTCACATCACCAAAAGAACAGTTGTCCCAGAGTAAGGAATATCCATTACTTGAGAGTTAGGGGGATGGTCCAACGCCCAGTGAAGCCAACAGATGAAAGGCTCCTCCTAGTCCATTCAGTGATCTTGGCATCACCTAAGGAGTAACAGACTCCCCACGCTGGCTTCCATGCTCCTCCGGGTTTTTCAGCTCTAACCCTACTTAATATGCTAGCGAAATCTTCTAGGCTGTGATCCTGAACCTAGTAAAACTTCTGACTTCCGTCCGACTAGAAAGCGGGACGGGGGACTTTTTGGGCAGTGGAGGAACTCAACGGGACTACCCCAGGAGAGGGGCTTGGCAAGAGGGAGCTCCAGGAGGAGCAGGGACCCTTTGGAGTCTGTATCTGGGAGCTGGCTGCAGCCCTGTCTAGAGACCCCCGACACCGGGGGGGGGGGGGGTGACTCCACCATGGTAGAGTCCTAATCCAGGCACAATCCCTGAGAGGCTTTATCAGAAACCGAGGGTTGAACAGTATTGGGGTGAGGGTCAGGCTTCGTGTTAGGGAAAGGAGAGAGAAGACGTGAATCTGACATCCAGAAATTCAGGTAGGAAACTGAAATTCAATCCTGGTACATGCCCGGCACTGGGAGAGTGGGTCCCTGCCCTTGTCTCTGAACTTCACACAAAGAATGTGAGTTTGCTGTAGGAAATAATGGAGTCTGTTATAAAGAGGGGAATATGCAAATAAGGGTGATAATTTCCTGTTTAAATCTCTCCAGGTCTCTGTCCAGTCTGCACAAGACAGACAGTCCGCAGACACCCGTGTTCGTGCCGTGCCCAGCCACCCCCGTGAGAACTGTCTGCCCCTCCAGCTCCAGGGTCAATGAGGCTCTGGTTATGTCTCGTTCTCTTTACAGCAGCTCTGGAAGGTATTTTCTCCCTGTCTGTGCTCAGGGAAGGCAAGGATTAGCATGCCATTGTCCGAGTTACTAATGCTCCTCATAATATGTCTTGATTCCCAGGTGCCCGGTCCCAGGTCCAGCTGGTGGAGTCCGGAGGAGATGTGAAGAAGCCCGGAGACTCTCTCCGCCTCTCCTGCAAAGCCTCCGGCTTCACCTTCAGCAGCTCCGGCATGAGCTGGGTCCGGCAGGCTCCCGAGAAGGGGCTGGAGTGGGTGGCCGCTATCAGCAGTGGCAGTAGCACATATTACCCTGATGCAGTGAAAGGGCGATTCACCATCTCCAGGGACAATCCCAACAACCTGCTGTATCTGCAGATGAGCGGCCTGAAGGCCGAGGACACCGCCCGCTATTACTGTGCTAGACACAGTGAGGGGAAGCCGGGCTGGGCTCAGACAAAAACCTCCCGCTGCGGTTTCTCGAGAAAGTCCCAGCTGGGTTGGCGCTGACAGTTGTGATTGGGAGCTGAGAGGAGAAAGTGATTCCTCTGTCTGAAGAGGGAAAATGAACCGGCTTTTCTGTCAGCTCCAGCCCCACAGGAGGCAGCCAGACAGGGAACGGGAGACCCCACTGGGAGATGGAGCTGTCCCGATTAATCTATTGCTCATATTAATAAAAATTAAAGAAAACTTTTATCTATCCAAGAAAAATCCGAATATTTCCGCTCAGGTCTAGTGAGCAGTTAGAGAGTTGAACACAAATCCTGTCAGGTATGAAAGTGAAGGAGGCTGATCCACAAATCCCTCTTGGCCAGGGCCATTGAGCTATGTGGGGTGTGAACATTTCTCCGGGCCCCCTCCCTACCCACTGTCCCCCTTCTACTGGCCTCAGGAATGAAGTGGTGTCCAGCCAGCCTGAGAATCCAGCACCAGCTCGTATTAACCGGCTACCCAATCCTCACCCATATCTTCTGTGTCTCTCTCATTCAGTATAACTGTATATCTAACAATCCCCAGGATAACTGTCTATTTAAAATCCCTGTACCAAATTATCTATTTAACTGTTTATATGTAAATCTATCCACCCTCAATGCCCCTTCCACATCCATCAGTCCATCCCCTCTCTCGTGTTTTACGAGGTTGAGATTTCTGTCGATTCTTATTTTTCTGGTCACTAGTGCCCTTCTAGCCTTAGATCGCTGGCCTCAGCCCATGAGATCGTTAAGGAAAGGAGTTGCTGTTTCTTAAAAGGCAGGGGGTAGGCAAATAAGGATGTCAATTTTCTGTTTAAATCTTTTTCTCTCTCTGGAGAGACAGTATGCAGGCCCTGGTGTCTGTGCACTTACCAGCCAACCCCTCCTCCCCAAGGACTTTCTCCTTCAACAGCAGGGAAAGTTAGTCTTTGGTCCATTGAGTGATTGCTGAAACGGCTTTGGAAGGTGCATTGCAGAGACAGATTAAAACCCTATTCTTTCGATTGATCTATATTTGATTTGCAAAGTGTTTATTTGGAGGTGCCCGGTCTGACGTCCAGCTCGTGGAGTCCGGATGGGATAAGAGAAGTCCCGGAGATCCCCTCCGCCTGGTAAGGGGGAAGGCACTGGACCACAGTTCCAGGACCCCCTATTTTTAGGCAGGCAGCCTTCCAGCCCCTCTGAAAATAGAGGAAGGCACTGGAATGTGGAGTTCCAGTGGCCCCCCTAAAAATAACACAAGCAGCCGGAAAACAGCGTTTCAGTGGCTCCACCTTAAGCCCAGTCAGCAGAGAGCTACGGGAGGCCAGTAATGTGTGAATCTCCCCCTGTAGGGTGGAGCAGCTTGTGTCAGCCAGCCTGCAAACAGAACAGGTAAGGGCTTTGGGGGAGGGCTGCTGGGGGTTGTGTGAGGCAGGTGTGTGTATGTAGCAGAGGTGGATGTGTAGCAGAGGGTGTGTAGTTGGGGTTGTGGGGTAGCTGTTTGGTTGGAGGGTGGCTGGCTGTGTGTAGGGGGGGGTGTAGCTGGGGGCTGGAGGCCTAGTTCTGCCCCTGCAGTGATGGGAGGGTCCATCACAGGCAGCAGGAGGCTAGGGGAGGGGAGGACAGGACACACTGGGGAGGGAGCAGCAGTGGGGTGAGGATTTGCCCTGGGTGACAGGGACCCATGGTGGAGAAGGGGGAAGTGGGTGCTGCATCATGTTCCCCTGCCCTACCTTGTCACTCCCCAGGTTACTCCTCCTCCCCCCCAAGCCACACTTGTTCTCCCTTCCTCTCTCCTCTCTTGCCACCTTTGTGCTGTTCCCCACATGGCTGCCCTTGTCCTCTTTTGCCACCCCTGCCCTGCCCTGCTCCCCACATTTACTCCTGCCACTGCACACAACTCCTGACCTCCTGTGTTTTGCCACCCCTGCTCTGCTACCCCTAGTACTCCACAGAGCAGCATATCTGAAACAGTGCCATGGTTCATAAATATTCATAATTAATTAAAGTTAATTTGAATATCCATGAGTTTTTTAATGGTGGTGTGCCTCGAAAAATTTGAAGGTATCAAGGTGTGCCACGGCAGAGAAAAGGTTGGGAACCACTGGGTTAGAAGATGCTTTCCAAAGCCCCTGTACTGTGATCATTAAATGGAGCCAAAGTCTTATTTGCCCTGCTTTTGGAGGGGAAAATTCTCATGGGGGTTGGTTTTACACAGACACAGGAGGTGAGGGTTGTCTCTGGGAGTGCAGTCTGGGCTGGGAGAAATGCAGATGTGAACAGGGAACTCTCACCCATATTAGCACAGTGCCCCTTGCAAGAGATGCAGGCCCACTTCCTCAAGGCTCTGAGTTACTGGCCCTTGGTTCCAGAAAGGTCTGAGAGGTGCTAACATTACATCCAGCGGCAATTGCCTGGAGACTTCGGTGCCATCCTCATCATAATGTTGCGCAAAGAGCTTCTCTGAATTCCTTCATCCTATACCTCATGCATTTAAGGGAGGATCAAGGCCCATTGGTGGGGATGCATAGATACACCACAGCCTTCAGGAGACTTTGGATCAGGCCCCTCTATAGCAGACTTTCGATACTGAGCTAGGCAGCATTGTGTAAATATCTGTTTCTGTACTGAGGTCAAAGATGTTCATTATCCTTTAGTTTCCAAAGGGATAGCCGTGTTAGTCTAGTCCAGTAAAAAAACAACAAGCAGTTGTGTGGCACTTTAAGACTAACAGATTTATTTTTGGCATGAGCTTTCATGGGAGATCATCCCACTTCCTCAGATGCTTCGAAGATGGGTGAACTTACAGAAAGGCATGAAACTAAATGCAAGGGGGTGTAAAACATAGGATCAGGTCATAAAGTAACAACAAATCAGAGCAGTTTACAGGCTTAAAGAATGGGAAGCCTGAAGTCAAATTACCCTTTGTAATGTGAAAAGAACCCATACTCACGATTGAGTCCCGCGGCGACCCCGGCCCCGGCCAGGGATCCAGGACCCAGCCAGCAGCCCGCGGCTGCAGCGGCCCCTCCCCCGCTGGGGATCCGGGACCTGGCTGCGGCCGCGGCTGCAGCGGCAGCGGCCCCGTCCCCAGCCTGGGATCTGGGGCCGCGGCCGCAGGCCTGGCCGCACCAGGTCAGGCTAGCCTAGGCCGCGCTGCCGGCGGCAGCAGCGCTGCGGCCTCCCTCCGGCTCCATCCCGGGCCGGGGGGTGGCCTTTTGGCCGGGGCCGGGGGCGGGGCCTGCCCCTGGCCTTTTGGCTGGGGGCAGGGCCGGGGGCAGGGCCAGGGGCGGGGCCTGCCCTCCGGGGGCGGGGTGGGGCGGGGCCCGTGCCCCGGTTCCTTCCCCGCCCCAGCGACGCCCCTGCTTTAACCCCTGCCTTTTCCCAGGCCTGCACAGCTCACATGGCAGGGCTGAGCAGGGTAGGAACTTTAACTCCAGCTCTCGGAGAGGCTCGCGGCACACTTTGGGTGTTGCCGCAGCACACCAGTGTGCCCTGGCGCACTGGTTGGGAACCAATGTTCTAATCTCACAATAGATGTCCTAGAGAAGAAACGAAGCTGATTATCCTATTTGAACTGCTCTTCACCTGATTTACAGTATGTATTTCTATGAGCTGCTTGCAGGTGCAGCTGCTGGAGTTGAGAGGGGGTATGAAAAAACCCGGAGACTCTTTTCGCCTCTCTTAAAAAGGCTGGGGCATGGTCCTCAGCAGCTGCAATAAGAACTACATCCATCAGGCTGCCATGAAGGCACTGCAGTAGGTTACAATTATTAACCACAATAGGAGTACTACCTACTACTGCGATGAAGTCAAAGGTGTTCACCAACTCTAATGACCTGCTTTACATTACCTGCAGAAGACCGGCCTGAAATCAGAGAACACTGCCCGCTATTTACTCTGGGAGAGAGTGCTTGTCCAAGCCAATGCAAAATTACTCCATGAAGTTATTAGACAGGATGTTGAGAGTCCACCAGGTCCACAAGTGAAAATGTGATCAGTTATGGGAGAAGGGAAAACAAGATCTTTCTTTCTTGCTTTCTTTCTTTCTTTTTAGTGAATTTTAAGACTTTACACAAGTTCCCAGACATGACAGAAGAAATTTGTTCGGGGACTTCTTTCTTTCCTTTCCTGTGGACAAATTCTGGATCCATCCTCAATCTCGCTGATTATGTTAGATTTGTACACTTAGAGATGGGAAGGGAGCAGTGTGGTAAACTGATCTGATCTCCTGAGTAATGCAGGCCATAGATCCTCCATCTGATTGAGTCTGGCTCAGGCTACCACCTTCTTTAACAAAACTGTGCTTTGATTGGCATCACCACTGCTAGTGAGACATTGAAGCAGAAAGACAGAGACCTCTCAGCTATTCACAGGGGAACCTGCCAAGGTGGTGTCTCTGAATTGTTGTTTTACTTTTTCAGCTAAACAGTTTATTTCCACAAAACAAGACTTTCATGGAAGAAGGAACATTTTTCTTAGGATAACAATATCCATATTAAAAGGAATAAGGAAAAAAATTAATTCTCTGGTTTTAATTATAATCCAAAAGAGAGAGGAGGAGGAGGAAGAGACAGAGCAAGGTGTGCAGACTTCTCTTCTTCAATTTCCAGTGAGGAGGTAGCAATGAAGAAAACAGTACAGTGCGGGGGAGGAGAGTGAATTTGGGTGTGGGAGCTGGAAAATATTAATTTTCAAACCTATGGCTACACAAACTCGTCGGTTGTACAAAGGTACTGCAGGTGCGCTCTGACTGTCAGCTCCCCTGAAACCTGTCAGAAAAATCACTAACTTTTTTTTTAAAGATTATCCACAAAAATGACAATCTAAGTTTCTAGTGATGTACAGCCCATGTGGAATCCAGTGACTTTGGGAGGAAGCCCAAATGAAAGTCTGCCTCCTCCATTTTAGCCATAAACTGAGACAGTTGGAAATACTGTAGCTGTATTAATTAGGCCTCATTTGCGAACTTGGGCAAGACACTTGGAGCCAGACCTTCAAAGGCATTTAGGTTCCCAAAGAAGGGCATAGGCACCTGATGAAATATACGTGGCTCCTAAACTCCGCTGAAACTAAGGGGAGTGTCTTCCTTCATTTCAGGGCACCTTAGTCCCATTAAAAAGCTGTCTCTTGTTGCCTGAGTTCTGGCTTTCTTAAGAAATAAAGTGTTTCTTTACACCACTGGTGTCATCTGAGGTTAAACACATGAAAAAACAGCTATATGCTTAGATGCTATGGTAACTCATGCTCTCAGAAGTACCTGAAACTGAGGGGTAACAAATGCTACGGTACATTAGTGTAGCATTACCTTTAGCAGAGTGCCCGATGAAATGCTAAATAAAGTCAAAGAAAAGAATTCCACTGAGTTCCATGAACTAGGGTCAGTCCCAGACTAAGAAGAAAAGACTTGCCCAGTTTCTCTGAAACATAAGACAGGGAAATGTGACAGACCGAGGAAGGCGTTTGTATCTTATAAGTAGCGACATATGCAAATAGGGGTCACTGCTTCCTGTTTAAATCTCCCTGTCTGTCCCAGCAATACCCAGACAGACACACTGCAGCCCCCTGTGTCTGTGCAGTTACCAACTATTTTGCTGAGAATTTTCCCCTCCAACACCAGTGACAATGAGGCGTTGGCTCATTTTCATTTTCCTTGTGGCGGCTCTGGAAGGTATCTGCTCCCATAATTCTCTGAAGAAGAAGCCACATGTTAATGATTTTCTTCAATGACATAAATGTATTTTGTAATTTGCTTTTTACTCTTTTCTCCTATTAAGGAAGAAGGAATGTTTCATGTGACTGGTTCTGTTTTTTTCTCTCCCTTTTCCCACAGGGATCCGGTCTCAGATTGTTCTGACCCAGTCCGGTTCGGAAATCAAGAAGCCTGGAGAATCCACTCAACTGAAATGCACAGTGAGTGGGTTCACTGTCTCCGATTATTATATGAGCTGGGTCAGACAGGAGCCTGGAAAGGGGCTGGAGTGGCTGGTCAGCTACTGGACATCAGGGCAGAGTGACTACTATTCTTCCACGATAAAGGGGCGCTTCACAGCCTCCAAGGACAGCTCCAATTTTTATTTACAAATGAACAGCCTGAGAGCCAAGGACACCGCCGTGTATTACTGCGCGAGAGACACAGTGAGGAGAAGCCACTTTAAGTTCAGACAAAAACCTCGCTGTGCAGGGATTGGGAAGAATGTTTCCTGGAGGTGGCGCTTTAGATCCAGCAATGAGAAAAAAGAAACAAGGTGTTTCGTTTACACAGTTGTCAGGGAAGAGACAGGTTCTGCTGATTTCAAGGGCTGCTGGGGACCACAGGAAGGAGATGCTCAGTGGATGTATTTTAGTGAAAAAGGAGCAGGTACATCCACTCTACCTCTGCAATGATCCCCCTAACTCAGCAGACCTTTCTCGTGAGACATTGAGTTCCCTCTTTCTCCCACTTGTCAAGGGTTTTTCCCCACTCTGGCACTCTGAGTGCAGAAGGTGGGGGCCCGCAA
>VOCP01057010.1:0-35862 GCA_007922195.1 Podocnemis expansa | reverse complement strand
TCTGATTTCAGTTGGAGTCTGTACACAACAGGGGCTCCCAGTACTCACTTAGCATGAAACTTTGTCTAGGCAAAAGATGGGAGGGGAAATGGAGGCACAGGGGAGAAGCCACTGACCCTAGGTGACACAGACACCAGCACTGGGAATGTGTCCCCTCTGTCCTGTTGTCTAGCTAATAGCTTCATATAACAGAGCCCACAGCATCCTATCCTAGAGTGAGAACATGGGGCAAATGTTGGGTCTGGGGGTACAAGGACTATATTTCATAATGTGCCAGGCAGGAATGGATTCTTGGAGCAACACATAATAAGTGCCAAAGGAGCAGCTGTGTTAGTCTAGTAAAGTAAAAAAAGCAAGGAGTCCTGTGCTACTTGAAGACTAACATATTTATTTATCACATGAGCTTTCCTGGGAGAAAAAAAACAAAAACAAAACTCCCCTCGTTAGATTTTTTGAAGATGGGAGAACTTACAGAATGGGATGAAAATTTCACCCTGTTCTGTAAATTCCCCCATATTCAAAGTGTCTGACTAAGTGGCATTTTTCTCCCATGAAACTTCATGCAATAAAATCTCTTATTCTCTAAGTGTCACAGGACTCACTGCTTTTTTTACATACTAGGTGGTTTTCCTGAGACTCTCTAGGGTGAGGTTTAAGCACATTCCCTACCACTCGGTAGCCCAAAACCCAGTCTTGCAAAGCTACTCTTTGTCTGCCAACCTCCTGGGACATGAAGTCAAGAACGTAGCTCCTGGCCATAGGAAGGAACAGGAAAGCTTTTCACTGGGGCTCTGGTGCTGCTGCAGAGATTTCTTACAAGCCTGTTACAACAAGGAAGGCCCAGAATAAATGAACTGAAGTTACCAGGTTTCCTTTCAATTGAGTAAGAACATTGGGTCTCAGCTCCGGTACACTCTATGGTCCGTTCCTGGCATAGACTTTCGAATGGTGAGCAGCCACGGCAGGTCCAGCCATTGGGTTTGGTGTCAGCTGGGGGCACTGGGAGGAAGCAGAGCAAATCCAGTCAGCTCAGGGGATGAGCCTGGAGAGGTGCTGGGGGGACACAGAAAAGCTGGAGCTCCCTGGCTCAGTTGTGGTGTCCCCTGCAGGTCGAGTTGCAGCTCTGGACCTGCCTGAGGAAACAGGGATAGCCGGGAGGTTTGCAGCAGGGAGACTGGATCCTCCGCTCAGTGGGGGCAGCTGGGTTGACACTTGGGAGCAGCCTAGAGCCCCACCCACTATCTTCCCCCCACCCAAGGGCTGAATGCTCCGTGCCCCCATCTGCAGGGTGGGAGGACCAGTAGCAGGATGGTAGCTTGGGGGAGGTGCCAGCAGCTGGAGGTGTGGGGGATAGGTGAGGGGAAGCAAAACTACAGAGATGAACCTGTAACACTGGGCGTTCTGCAGGCATCTCCCACGCAGCAGGTGACGATAACCAATACTCTGAATCCATTCCCCAAGTTAAGAGAGAGGGAGCCAGCTTTACAATCCCTGGATGTCATACAGTCCTTCCAAATGCCTAGGCTCCTGCCGTTCACTGTACAGAAGGAGAAAACTAAGATTTATTTCCCTTCTACTCCATTTTATCACCCGTTGTACAACCGTGCCCATATGCCATTATCCTCATTCTACCCATGTGGAAACTGGGCCATAGAGGGGACGAAAGACATTCTGAAAATCTCACACAAAATGACAGAGGTGCTGCTTGCATTTGGTAATCTGCTCCTTAAACCAGCCTCAGGACCAGATGACTATAATGTAAAGGTAATTTTAAAATTAGACTCCAGAGCCGATTCTGGCAACTGCAGGCTGGCAAGCCTAATTTCAGTGCTAGGCAAATTTATAGAAACCAGAGTAAAGAACGGGATTGTCAGAGGCAAAGATGAACATGTTTTGTTGGGGAAGAGTCTACATGGCTTTTTTTAAAGGGAAATCATCCTACACCAATCCACTGGAATTCCCTATGGAAAGCAACAGCAATGTGGGCACGGCTGATCCAGTGGATATAGTGTTCTTGGATTTCCAGAAAGCCTTTGATAAGGTCTTTCACTAACGGCTGTGAAGCAAGCTAAGCAGTGATGGGGTAAGTGGAATGGTCTTCCTCTGGATCAGTAACAAAAACAAAGAGTAAGAATAAATGGTCTGTTTCTCAGTGGAGAAAGGTGAACAGCGGCATCCCCTAGGAGCTGTGCTGTTCAACATAGTCTTAAATAATCTGGAAAAGGGGGCAAACAGTGAGGCAGTGGAGTTTCCAGGTGATGAACAGTTAGTTAAGATAAATAAGCCCAAGGCTGACTGTGAAAGAATTACTATGATGTCACAAAACTGGGGGATTGGGCGACAAAATGGCAGATGAAATTCAATCTTGATACATAGAAACTTAAACACATTAGAAACACACTTTCAACTCTGGGGTCTAAATTAGCTGTTACCACTCAAGAAAGAGTCCTTGTTGTCATGATGGATAGTTCTCTGAAAACATCCACTCACAGTGTAGGAATAGTCCAAAAAAGCTATCCGAATGTTGGGACCAATTGGGAAAGGGAATGATGGTGCTGTTCTATATATCCATGGATGCACACTGCTTGAATATTGTGAGCAGATTTTGTTGCCTCAGGCCTCAAAAACAGATATGTTGGAATTAGAAAAGGTGCAGAGAATGGCAATCAAAAAGATTATGGGATAGGACAACCTCTGTACAAGGAGAGATTAAGAAGACCCAGACTGCTCAGTTTAGAAAAGAGATGAATAAGGGGGGATATGGTCTAGGTTTAGAAAATCCTGAGTGATGTGGAGACAGTTACACCCACAAAGCAATTTTGACACCTATTAACAAAATTCACCATTTAGAGCCTTACACACCCTGCACACCTGTCTCCAAACCATGCCAAGTTTCTGCTGGAAGGTAAACACATAGATGCCTAAATCCAACACCCAGGGTCTAGTTGATGATTAGGCTTGGCAGGACCTGAATGAAGGAATTTTGCTGCTTCTTTCAACTGCAGTATATGCTCCAGGAGACAACCTCGGAGACAGGAGCATAGTTGGAGCCCACACAAGACACAGCCAGAGGAGGTAGAACTTAGGATGTCGATCCATTCCCTCTTCTTGCATACAATAGTGGAGTGGTCATAGTGCCCTCCCCTCCCCACAGCTGTGTGGCAGAGCCTGGGTCCAGTTTATGGCAAAATGTTTAGAGGCTTGGCAGGGTCTAATTTTTATCTGTGAGTATCAATTTAACAGTACAAGCAGAAACAGAGGAAATATTCTCATTAATGAGGATTGAAATGTAAAGATCAGCCAAGTAAGAATGGTGCTGCTTGAGCACATGCTAGAATTTGATTCAAGGCTCCCTCCTCAGTGCAATGGCTTTTGTCCACCTCTTTCTTAAGCTCTTCTCTGTCCACATGCATGGTACAGGAAGCCGAGGACTCCTGAGCCAGACTTCTGGGGTCCCCTGACTGGCTACAGTCCTGGAAAATAGGCATGGCAAGGCTGAAGTGAAGCTCTATTGAGGAACTAGCCCCCAGGGTCTGGCAGAGAATTCAGGTGTTCTGGCTGCTTCACCACTCCTCAGACCTTCTACCCACATCCCTTCCCAGAGCTGGGATTACACAAGGACCGTATTATCCTAGCTCCCCAGCCACTATGCTGAGCAAGGTTACTTAGGATCCATCTCACCTACCAGTAGTTTCGTCAGACACATAGCTGCCACAGTAATCATACCCAGCAGGACAGGTCTTCAAGGCACCCCTGCAGTTGGCTCCTGGTCCTTTGCAAAACTCACACTGAAGGCAGATCCCTAGAGGGTGGAAGAAGAATATGGATCAGCTGAATTTGTTCCTCCTTCACTCCCAGCAGCTGAGATCTGGGGCCAATTGACTCCTCCCAGGCATCCAATAGAAATACCATTTATTCTGTCCTGGGCACTGACAGTGAGATCTGTTTCCTTTGAGTCACACCTGTGTGGAAGATCTGCTCTCCAAAGCATCCTTCGCCTTTTGACAGATCTGAAATGGCATCAGTTTTCAGGGATTTCTATAATAAACATTTCCTTCCATTTCCAGAATTGACTGACTCATTGTTGTAGGAACTTCTAGGGGTGTCCACAGACTTGCTTTCACTCAAATGCTCCCATTTGACACCCGTATACCACCAGCTTTTTTGGGTTCCTTTAATAAATACTTGCATGCACCTGCATGTTTTGAGTTTTTGATACATTTGCTGCATGAGCAAATTAACCCCTGTAGGAACAGAGCCCCACTCACCCAATGCCAAGTGAGCAGCAAGGATGCAGATGGCCAGAGAAGAAGACATCATGGTAATGGGGAAGCAGTAGGTCAGTGTTGGAGGACTCTGATTCAGCCAAAAGCCCAGCTGGGGAATTTATCAAAGACAGGATGAAATGAGAACAGGAGAGAGATTACACATACATAATCCAATCAGTGGGGCGGCTGGAATCTCAGAGCTATTTGCCAGAGTGTCGGGGTTGCCAGCCTGGCACCTGTGATCCCCTTTATGCCCTGGAATGCTTGTGACAAGCCCCCCTCCCCGAGCTGTCAGTGACAAGCCTGAAATGCTCCTGCTCAAAGGCTGCAGTATATCTTTATTTCTGTAGTTCGAGAATGATCACACACAAGAGGAGACAAAGCAGGTTGCTTTCTGGTCAGAGGGAGAGAAAAAAGGCTGCTCCCTATTGCAGTGATTAACAGCCTCCTTGTTCTAGGCTGGATCTTTGCAGACTGTTACTGGCCCCACTGTTCCTTGCAAGTCCCCAAGACTGCCAGCAGGACCAGGAAACCTCACTCTCCCAACCCCTTCCCGCTTTAAAGTGACAGCTTGCAAAGAATCCTCAACATACAGTGGCCAGGTCCCTGAGGAGCAGCTTACAAGCACACTCTACTTTTCATGGTGGAGGGATTTCCAGGTCTGAGTCCAAAGCAAACCCTTCTTGGTCCTCCAATGCCAAATTCCTTCTGGTGCCTCCCTTCTCAGAGACCAGAGCCTGAGGCCCTGGCACCATCAAACCCAGATTCTCCGAGGGGAGGAGGAATTGTACTCACCCCTCACCCCCCAGTGAGCTGGAGTTTGCTTCACAGGCCACAAAGTAGTGGCACCTCCTGCATCTGCTTGGATGATTCTTGTTGCCACAGACCATCAGGCAACCATAAAGGGGGGAGAAATACCCCTCCCTTCTTTTGGCAGCACACTCTCATCATCTTACCCCCATCACTGTGCACTGTTTGGACACATCCCACCCTTGGGTGGTGTCACAGCATTGCCGGTGGTCTGCAGGTACCTCAGTTTCCCCACATAAAGCTGGAGGCTCATTCAGCCTCATGCTGTGCTCTGCCCCCTGCTCCCTGGTCCAGAGTGGGGGTGGGTGGGAAAAAGAGAGTTCATTGAGACCTGGAGCTAGTCAGCGTTTGCTCCTCAATATGACCCTGCTGTACCCATTGGCTGTCCCATTTTCATGCTAACGCAATCCTTCATCAAGACTAATAAAAGGGGGGAGGTTGGGAGCCAGGACTTAGCCCTGGCTCCATCAGAGAACTGAGACCTAGTGGTTAGTGCACCAACAGATGACAGGGGTATCACTTACCAAATGCTCCTTATAGTAAATGTGCCTGAAATGAAGCTGATGGTTAATTTCTACTTCTCTCTCGCTCTTCCTCTCATAGCTAGACTGACTTTCCTTCATTTCTTTTTATAGAAGAGCTGAGGCACCTGCTCTGATGCAATATAGAAATTTGAATGGATTGACATGTTTCTTCTTGTGGAGTCCATAAGTTTCTATTTCCCGATCAAACCGTGGTTTAAAACCTCTAGAGACAGAAATTCCACCACATCCTTACATAACCCATTCCCTTAGGTAATTCATTCCAGTGATCCATCACCCTCCCAGGAAAAATAATTTCCCAAATAGCCAACCTAGATGGCCCACACTGTAACTTTAGAACATTGCTCCTTGTTCTGTCATCTGCCAACCTGGAACACCACTTCAGGTAGTTAAAGACTGTTACTTAAAACCCCTTCACTTTTCTCTTCTGCAGATTAAACAAGCCCAGTTCCTTCAGTCTCTCTGCATACGTTGTGTTCTTCCAGCCCCTAAAAACATTCATAGCCCTCCGGTGGACTCTCTCCAGTTTGTCCACATCCTTTCTGTAGTAGGGGACCCAATACTCCAGCTGAGGCATCACCTATGCCGAATAATCACTTCCTTCCATTTGCTGGTTATGCTTCTACTAAAGGAGCCAGATATGATGTTGGTCATCTTCGCAACAAGGGCACTCTATAGACTTCTATCCAGGTTCTTGTCCACTGTAACCTTCTGGTCCTTTTCTGCAGAACTACTGCTCAGCCATCACTTCAGCACCTGGGGCAGCATCCCCAAGGTTGCCTTCAGCCCCCCAGCCACATGAGTGCTTTCCGGGGGGGGGGTGCAGCCAGTGGGGCAGAAGCCGCCTGCCAGGGTGCCTTGCTGGCAGGGGGCCACACTGGGACAAGCCACCCGCAGGGGGTGCTTTCTAAGTGGGTGTCCAGGTTGGGACAAGCCACCCACCGGGGTCTTTTCCTGGCGAGTGGACAGGCTGGCACAAGCCACCCCCCAGTCTCGTGCTGGCAGTTGGCCAGGCTGGGACAAGCCACCGGCTGAGTTCTGTTCCCAGCAGGATGGCAGCCGGCGACAAGCTGCCCACCAGGGTCTCTTGTGGGTGCCTAGCCAGCAGGGCAGGAGAGGAGGCTGGGGTCCCTGTCCCCAACCCCAGGACAGGAATCCCATTGCTCCCCCCAGCAGCATGTGGTGTTGTGATTTAATGTTTCTGTGAACCTCCAAGTCAGACCTCTACAACAAATCATTAAGGACCTACAGCCTATTCTAAAAGATGACCCCTCACTCTCTCAAGCCTTGGGAGACAGACTTTTCCTCACTTATAGATAGCCACCTAGGCTTAAACAAATAATCACAAGCAACTACAGACCTAAGAACAGAAATATTAAAGCAGGCACACACCCCTATAGGAAACCACATTGCCAACTTTGCCTACATATCTGCTCAGAAGACACCATCATAGGACCTAACCAAGCCAGCAACTCCATCAAGGCCTCATTCACCTATTTATCCACTAATGTGAGTTACGCCATCATGTGCCAGAAATGCCTCCACATCTTATACATTTGACAAACAGGACAATCCCTGCGCAAAAGAATAAATGGGCATAAAACTGACATAAGAAATCAGAACATGAAAAAACCAGTTGCTGAGCACTTCCATCTTTCTAATTACTCTATGGATCATTTATTAACAAATACCCTCAAGAAAATCAGTGGGGCATGAAAACTTCAAAGAGAAACAGCTGAATTAGAATTGATATGCAGATTAGCTTGTGTTGAAGCAGGATTGAATCAGGACTATGGCTTCTTTTCCCATTGCAACAGGTAATTTGACTTCACTCTTGTCTGTGTGCTGTTTGCCAGCACTTGACTCTTTACAACTGTTCTGATTTGCTGTTACTGTATGACCTGATCCCATGTCTTACACTCCCTTGCATTTATTTTCTTCCCATTCTGTAAATTCACCAATCTTCAAAGCATCTGAAACAGTGGGATTTTCTCCCACAAAAGCTCATGTGATAAATAAATCTGTTGAGGTATGTCTACACTTACAATTTAATTCAAATTAATGACGATCTATTTTAATTAAATTAAGGCATGGCTACACTAGCTTTCATTAATTAAACACAAGGAATTCCTTAGTTTGAGTTAATGAAAACTTACTTCATAGTTATAAAGCTCACTTAACTTTGAAGTTACAGTTAATTTGAAGTTATAACTTTGAATTAACCTAATGTAACCATGTTAATTCGGACTAACTGTTAGTTTGAATTACCCATGGCTTGATTTTCCCTATGCAATAGCATGCCCTACTTAATTTGAACTAGCAGTTAGTTTGAATTAATGTGCAAGTCCCATGCATGGGCATGCTAGTTCGAATTAGGGTTTCTAGTGTGGCCCTGTTAGATTGAATTAACTTAATTTGAACTAACAAAAATTAGTTCGAATTAATTAGTTCAAATTAACTAAATTCAAACTAACTTTCTCAGTGTAGACATAGCATTAGTCATTAAGTGCCAGAGGACTCCTTGTTTTTTTTTGTTTTTTTGTTTTTTTGGTTTGGTTTTTTTTTTTTTTGCCTTTTATCACCTCTGCTTTCTCCGTGGTCTCAGAGTCCCCTGCCAAATCAAATTGAATTCAGTCACATGGTCAGTCTGGATGACTCATGAACCAGGTTACTTCCTAAGTCCACTGTAGCTGGAAGCTTCCTTAATGGGCCATTAAGAGGACGATGGATTTACAGCACACTCAGTCTGGGAATGCCTTAGAATCCAATCACTTGGAGTACAAATAAAACAAGTATATTCCTAATTTCTATTACTGATATGACACCTATATATAAACCATATAATCATTCCCAGCAGATTATAACCTTTCTGTTGGTAGCAAACATGGCATATCACATATGGATTATTGCAAATATGAGGTATTAATATGAGAGATTATCACAAACAGTCCCCTTGACCCAGTCAGCATCACAACCTGAGCACTGTGATTGTGTGATTTGATGTCAATTACACCATATACAGTATATTTAAAAAAAAAAAAAAAGCAAAAAACAAAACAAAAACAAAAACAAGGAGTCCTGTGGCACTTAAAGACTAACACATTTATTTTTCTCATGAGCTTTCGTGGGAGATAATCCCACTTCATCCGATACTTTGAAGATAAGGGAACTATGTTTCACACTCCCTTCCATTTATTTTCCTTCCATTCTGTAAGTTCCTTCATCTTCAAAGCATCTCACGAAGTGGGATTTTCTCCCACAAAAGCTCATGTGAAAAATAAATCTGTTAGTCTTTAAGTGCCACAGGATTCCTTGTTTTTTGTTTTTTTCTTTTTTGTTTTTTGTTTTTTTTCCTGGACTAGGCTAATACGGCTGCCCCTTTGAAACCATACATGGTTCCATTTTGAATACTGTATCGTATAGTCATGATATCACATCCACCTGCAGCAACATGTATGTGTCCAAAGGTGAATCAAGTTATATAGCACAGGCTCTCAGGACTAGTTCTAGCACTTTGGCTGGAGAATTACATGATAAACGGAATGCAAGTACCCTTCCTGGCTCAGGTAGAAGTGAAGAGAATCACAAGATAGCACAGAAAGGGAGGCGTCAAGTGGATTTGGAAACAAAGAGAGATGCTTTGAAGAGCTTTAGGCTTTTTGCCTGGGAAACTCCATCTTGTAACTTTTTCCAACTTCAAGCAAGACCTGGGTCCTGCCTAGCCTCAGGTAGAGACTGGGCTGTAAAAACATCTGACAACCGAATACCTTGAGGATAAACGTGGACTATGAGGTCAGTTAAAGTAGGTTAGTATCCATTTTTATGCCTTTTATTTCCCTGTGGTCACTCCTGACTCATTTATATTATGATTCTGCCTTGATTGGCCATTTTCTTACTTAAAATATTACTGGGAGCAATAAACTAATATTTGCTTTATCTAAAGCTGTGTGGACTTTTGAGTGTGATTGTGGAAGGTGAGGAATGATCTATTGTAGTGTTAAATTGTCTCGAGCAGGACTCAAGGCAGGTTCGAGGATTCCGCATGAAGACAACACCTGAGTCAGGAATGAAGCAGACTACAAACTTTATTGGATCACAGCCAAATTAAACCCTAACATTCACCATCACGTAACCCAGGGGAGAGCCATGTCCTGGCGTGAGTAGCTACACCGCCAACTCAGGGTGAGTGGACCCCTTCAAATGGACCGAGACCCCCAACTCTCGGCGTCTTCAGAGCCAAGAGGGACTCTCGCCCCTCCTTTCTAGTGGCTTCCCTTTTATATCCTGACACAAACAAGCCAGGGTTACAAAGAGCAAAAGCAGAAGTAAAAGGGACAGAGAAAAAAAAAGAGCTTGCTGCTAAGGGGGAAAGGCTGCCGTTTGAGCCAGACATATACTCCCCCCTCAATCGGGGGGCTGCCACTTGTGTTTCAGCAACTTCCTTCTTTTCCAGGGGAGACTAGCAATTTGCAGTTTCAGCTGGCAGCATAGCATGATTTTACTTTGGTTCAGGCTTCTTTGGGGCCTGCCATCCCTCTAGCCACTCTAAACAAACGCGTGACAATGTCTTCTGGTAGGTGACCACTACATAAATGGAAGGACTTGAGACCATGGTGATTGGGAGTGGGTCCCTATCTCTGTAGAACAGTGGCTCCCAGTGTGGTAAGTGGCATGGGGTTGCTCACTGGAGGACTCTTCCCTATATTATTGAAGAAAGCAGGTTTACGGCCTGGGACCAATCTTATGCAAAAGGCTGATGTGGACTGTGGAGTGATTAATCACCTGGAAAAGCAGGGTGAATTGGTGGTGTTCAAGAGTGGAGATTGGGGGGTGGGGGTCACAGTGGCATAGCGGCCTGGATCTGCGGAGTATCCTGTCATACCATTTTATGGTCACTTCATCCAGCCTACACTTTTGTAATTTACTGGCAAGATAAAATATTTTGCTAAAGTCAAGTATATTGTGTCCACTGCTTTCTCCACATTCACAGAACTGGTCATCTCACTTTGGAAGGCAATCAGCCTAGTCAGCCATGATTTTCTCTTGGTGAATTCACCTTCCTTTTTCCTAAGTGCTTCAAAACAGATTCCTTGAGGGCCTGTTCTATGACTTTCCAAGCACTAAAGTAAGGCTGACCAGTGTGCAGTTCTCCAGATTAACCTTCCCTTGGTTGAAGATGGGCACTAGGTTGTCCTTTTCTAATCATCTGGGACCTCATCCTCTCACCACGAGTTTTCAGAGACAATGGCCAATGGCTCTGCAATCACATCAGTCAAATTCCTTGGATGCATTGCATCCAGCCCCGTGGACTTCTGTATGTCCAGCCTTTCTCAATAGTACTGAACCTGTTCAGAGCTCTCTCCCCAATTCTGGGTAAGCAGTAAGGTCTAGTGGTAGAAGGGCTGGGAGCCGGGACTAATAGGTTCCATTCCCAGTGCTGTGTGGGGAGTGCACTCTATTGCTTAGAACATCTATAGCCTAGGAATGGGGTGGGCAAATGAAAAGTGGGTAGCAGCAGTTCCTAAAGCCCCTGACTTAATCTGGGCCTCAGGTGCATGAAAACACCTTTCTTTTTAGTATTCAGCAACATGAGAATGTTTGGCAACAGGTGAAATGGGTCACCAATGGAGAGGATGGCAGGACTCCTGAGTAGTATTCCTGGTTTGCTGTGGGCATGTGATTCAAGGGTAGGACTGGAGGAGTAGGAGTGGGAGAAGTAGGACCCCTGCATTCTGCTGAGTGGGCAGACAGGTGAAATAGTTAGAGCAGGCTGGGGCTGGGACTGGAAGTCAGGAATCCAGGTGCTAAACAAAGGTGAGTGGGGTCTTGTACTGGAAATTGGTTGCCTGGATGCCTGGGGTCTGTCCCTGGCTCTGGGAGGAATATGGAGTCTCAGGAGTTAAAACAGGGGTTCCCTACCTTTTCAGTAACATGGCACACTTCAATGAGACAAAGAATTCTATGGCACACCCACATTTTTCAGCTGAATTGATTGCTCATGAATCTTACATTTACATACAAACAAACAAGGACTCCTGTGGCGCTTAAAGACTAACAAATTTATTTTTTGCTTGAGCCTTCATGGGAGAAAATACCACTTCTTCAGACTCTTTGAAGGTGGGGGAAGTTACAGAAAGGGAGAAAATAAATGCAACGAAGTGTAAGTCATAGGAACAGGTCACACTGTAACAGCAAATCAAAACCATTGTAAAGATTCAAACACTGGGGAACAGCATACAGAGGGAGATGAGGTCAGATCACCTGTTGTAATGAGAGAAAAATCCAGTGTCCCAATTAAGACCTGAAGTTATGCAACTAAATTTACAAATGAATTCAATTTCAATAGCTTCCTTTTGCTGCCTTGATACAGTATGCATCTGTGTGAGCACAGCAATTAGCAAATCTTAAACGGAGTTATCACAAAGATTGAAATACTGACCCACTGGTTTTAGAGTGTGAAGATTTGATCTGGCATCAGAAATCTGGTGGTAATGTCTGCAAAGTTCTCTGGCTGCCTACATTGCTATGTAAGGCACTATGTATTGTAGGTGATGCAGCTATGTGTGTATTTTCTGGATTTTCTTTCAACCTTCACAGCAGTATTACGCTGTTAAGATTTTCCTTTTACAAAGAGGTCTGCAAAATAATGCTCTGATGTTGAAAGGAGCCAGTAGCTGCCTTCAGAGGGTCATGGAGACACAATCACAGCCATCATTACAGACCATGCATGGCCCAGCCATCACTCCTTAGATGAGTAGAAGGAGTAGTTGAAGCCCCTTGTGGAGCAGAGAGAACTGTTGGTAACAGAGACACTTCACAAGACACATGGCAGTTGAGACATTCTTGCACACCGAGGGCCAAAGGGGATGGCTCAGGGATTTCTCCCTCTACAGTCTGCCCATTTCAATTCCTGAGGAAAACACTGAGGTGGCTGCAGCCGAGGTGCATGAGGCCCAAGAAGCAGGGAGCAACAGCAGCAGTGAGTAAGATGCTGGAGGGAACAGGGTTGCTTCTTTGTCAGAATAGAGCCTGCCAGAGGGGAGGAGCGGGGCTCCTTGGGCACAGAAGGAGCCTGCTGCTCTTTGTTTCTACAGCATTTACAGGAAAAGAGCCAGGTTTGCTCCTGGCAGATTCAACAGTTTGCAACAAGACTGCACCCAGATTTCATCACTGATTTCCCAACCTCACCACGATGCCATCCCAGCAACACCCAGGAGACTGGGAAACCTCTCTGGCAATGCAAGACAAAAGCTGAGCAGGGCAACAAAATCTGCACATCTGCAGAATGGACCCGATATGTCTGCACACGCTTTCCTCTGGCTCCGGAATTTGTCTGAGCATGGTGTTATACTAGAAAAGGAAAGACAAGCAGGATCTTATTCAGGGAGGCAAGGCAATATGCCAATTTTATTGTAAGAAAAAACAACTGATAACTACCTATGTGCGTGCGCGCGCGCGCACACACACTCATAAGAATGTGTTCTGCAGTGTACCATGTATACCATATCATGCATAGTTACCAGTCCTGATCATTTGCTTGAGATTGCACTTTTGAGTTTGTTACTAGAGTTCACAGTTCATGGCAGCTACCTGGCCAGGGAAGCTTGGCTTGAGGAAGAGCGAGGTCTCTGTCAGGCACACAACTATGCACTGATGCTCTTGGATGCTGTGCAGAACGCTACCCAAAGTTGTGCAGTCTCACCCATCTTTTGTGTCTCTTTGTCCATGGATGTTGTGTCCACACAGCCTCGGGATACTGCACGACCATGAGTCATCAGTTAATGGCAGATGTGACTTTGATCTTGTTTTTGATGGGGCTTTTTGTCCCTTTCTTTCTAGGGTGGATTCTTCTTGCTTTTCCAGGGTTTGTCTGCATTGTTCTTCAGCCATTAAGGTGGTGCCAGCAGTTTGTCATTAGGACAGGCTGGTGATTGGAGTCTGATCCCATCACACACACACACCTCTCATTCACACATCCAGACTAAGTTCACACACCTAAACAAAGTTTCAGCAAAACATAGGCTGAGCAATACAAAATGAATGCAAAAAATTCAAAATGGAGTTTTGGTTACAACATGGAGTTACAAGTGAGTGAATGAGCATCACAATTTTAGCAATGACTATTATATGTAGAAAATTCTATGAAATAATTTGATGATATAAGTTGATCTTTAGCCCTACAATGGTTCTGTGTGCAAGGGCACCAGATGTGACTTTTGGGTGTTGGAAAGAAAAATGTTCATAGTGGATACAGGAGAAATATTCAGGATTCCTGGGTTCTATTCCCAGCTCTGGGAGGAAAGTCAGCTGATCTTCTCCCACGAAAGCTCATGCAAAAAATAAATCTGTTAGTCTTAAAGTGCCACACAACTCCTTGTTGTTTTTTCACTGGACTAGACTAACACGGCTATCCCTTTTAAAATGGACTTCAGATGGTCTGGGATTCATGTGTTCCATACAGGAAGGAACAGAAATCTGACAGCTGTCAAACTTCCCCTCTGTCCATTACTCCACCAGGACATTTCCTCTCACCTTCATGGAGCCTGAGACCAGGCTTTGCTGCCATCTCATCCAAGAAAGGGTGTTTGGGCACCTGCTAAAAACTGAGAAAGTAAAGTGAAGGAGAATGCCTTTTCCTGGGAACAAGGCAGCTGTTTCAGGTACCTGCTGCTCCACAAAGACCAGCGCCAGAGGCACCTAATAAATCCATCGGCACTCTGGCCAATGCTGTACTGGAGATCAGGTGCTTCACTAGGCACAGTCCTTCCTCCTCCACCAGAGAGGCCAGTCAGAGTTCTTCTGTGGATAATTTTGGACTAGGATGGGATTGCAAAGCCCCTGTTCCTGCACTGGAGATATGAGTATGGGTGACAGATCAGGACACCTAGGCCCTATTCTGGGCACTGGCCTCAGTTGTGACCAATGTCTTCCTCCCTTGCCTCTGCTTCTCCTCACATCTGGTGCCTGTGTATAGCTTAGCCTCTGAGCACTTCCAGTTAGGGACTGACTTAGTACAGACAGAGACCCATTATCCCAGCGCTTCTTTGATCTTTGCTTCCTGCAGCCCCATGACTCCACCCCTCCCTTTCTAAAGTCCCAGAAAGATTTCAAAACAAACAAGGAGGTTTCAAGTGACTTGCCACAGTGTAGAACTCACTTTACTCCCCCCGGCCACATGCGTACAGGCCAGGATTCATCTGTTCTTAGGTGGGTAGGGGACCCGGGAATGGAAGGTTACCTACCTTAAATGTCCTTCTTTGAGATGGGCTGCTCACATCCATTCTGAGTGAGGTGTGTCCATGCACCACAGCACATACCCACCTGGCTCAGAATGGATGTGAGCAGCTTTTAAAAAAGAAACCATATTACCTGTGCAACCCTTCTGCCATGGCGAGATGGCAGGTTAATGGCCAGGTTCTATATCTAGAGGTTTCTAAATAATGTTCTGGGAAATTATGCAACCCTGGGCTCCCCAAAGGGACAAGGCTTCCCCGCTTGCAAGCATGAGTCTGAGTGTAGTATACAGGGCTTTTAATAGTAGTATAAAAGAATGCATGGCTACAATAGCAAAACCAGCATTGATCTGGAGGATCAGTGCAGAACACAATTCCCACCAAAACCCCACACAGATTAAAAGGATGCATAGACACAATAGCAAAACCACCCTGATCTGGAGAACCAGTGCAGAACAGGAATCTCACAAAACCCAATGCAGCACTCACTCCACCCCAGTGTATGTAGAGAATGTCTCTCATGCCAGATGTCTGCTGGTGCCATTGGCCAGTCATTCATACTCTCCAGCCCTCTGCTAGCTACTCACACCATCCAGTGGCTGCACTCACTGTCCACTGGCACCAGAAACTTCATCTCTGAGAGAGGGTCTCCACCCTCAGTGATTGCAGCTTTTAACCTCAGGACACTGCTAACAGCTCCTTTGATAAACACATACACGCACCCCCTCCACAAACAAGAAGCCAGCCATTTATGTCTATGCTTTGACAGTAGTGAGGCAGCTCTCCAACAGAGCTGACACTGACACCACCCCTTCCCACATTTGATAGGCTGAAGTTGGTCCCTCTTTCAAGGGTTGGTCCCTCTTTCATAGTCTTTGTGGTTGATGGTGACTTTTTCACCAAATAAACTAAACAAAGTCTATAAAATCAAAAGGGTAGCATACTATGAAAAAGTCAATATTTCATTTCCCTTCTCAGTTACAATACAGGTATTGACAGATTTGTGATCAATCAACTCACATACCATTACCATTATGCCTTGCACTGACAGTGTGACCTAATTGTGCTCATGCAAATACAAAGCCAGTGTAGATTAGTCCCCCACCCCCCTCCCTTTTAGCTGGTAGACACAAGCAATGCCCAGTGTGTAGACCTGCCTTACATCTGTCTGTGTAAAGCTTCAGCCTTTGGGATTGGTTACTTCCAGCTCCTGCTGTCTTAGCTTACAGGAAGAGAGAGGACACACTTCCCAACACTGGCTGTCTGTCCATCCATCTGTCTCTCTTTGTCTTTGTATGTGTGCATCACTCACTCTCACTCTCACATTCATCTCCCTCCACCCCCTCCTGTGGACTCCCAGTGTCAGTTAAGGCAGTTTAAACACAGCTGTCAAACTAGCAGAAAATCTTCATCAGATGAGGCAGTGCCTCTTTCATTAGGCATTGCAAATCCTCCCCAAAAGCACCTGACATGCAAGTGCACAGTGGGATAGCTAGTCTCAGTACATGGCTCACTTCTTCCACTGTGAATGCAATCTACTTCTAGAAGGAGACAGTGAAGGCACACAGCAGTGACTTAATTACAAGAGCTGCTAGCAAAACTTTCTAGGACAGACATAATCTAAAGAGGAGAACTTGGGCAGGTCTCTCTGTGGTGAATTTTTGCTCTTCTGCAAAGAACAACCCCCCCACCCCCAATTTCAGTTTCCCCTTTCTTGGAGCCCAGCAGAAACTAAAACAAGGAGGATGTTTCTGTGATCAGAAAACCCTTTCACCTTCTCCTTCAGCATGCTCTGTGTTCAAGACACTATCTGCCTCAGCTTCCTCTGATGGGCCTATCCACCCTTGCTGCTCCCACCCTCCATCCCTGCCCCTGCATTTGTAATCAAGAAATTCTGTTCACTGTGGGTAGATTTTGGATCTAGCCTTGGGGAAGGCAGCCCCAAAGATCCAGTTGTGTCCCTGTCCCCGCCTGGCCCAATCTGGTTCCTGCTGCTGGGGTTGGGGCCGGATCCTGCTGGAAGTGGCAGCCAGGACCCAGGGCCATATCCTGCCAGCAGTGGTGGCAGCCTTGGGTCCTGGCTGGGACCCACTTCTCCTTCCACAGGCTGCCTAGGGTCCCAGCCAGGGCCCACTTCTGCCAGCAGAGATAGCCCTGGGTTCTGGTTGGGGCCCACTCCTGCCTCACCGGGGTGGCAGAGAGAACCCCACCTTTTATAAATTCCACCCCTCCTGCTGAGGCTTTTCTTCTGATCCCCTCCATGCACTGGCTGAGGGGCTCCCAATGAGGTTTTGTTCCCCTTTAGTTTGCTGCACTGAATAAAATAAACTGGAAACTGAATTCTTTAGAACTTGTACATTTAATTCAGAGCAGTGGGGATTTTATTCTAGTAAGTGTGGTTTCAGTAAGTTTATCGTGTTACTACAACCCCTAGTGGTGAAATTAGAGAGTACAGGATGAGAGCTGCCTGGGAAAACCAGAGCATCTGTCCAGGTCCAGCAGCTCCAGTAAAGAAGCTTCCTTTATGGTCATCCCAAAGTCACCCTGCTTCAGCAGCCCCCCCAGCAGGCTGACCCAAACCATAGGCCACTTTGGAAATTGTTACCCAAGATCAGAGATGGAGATTTTGTAGCTGAGCTGGGACTGCACTGCTTCAACACATGCTGGGCTTTTACACACTCAAACACTGTACTTAAAGGTAAGCACCATGTTTAAGTGCCTCACTGAACTGGTCCCTATGGTAGCAGAACCTGCATGCTAGCTGTGACCACACACTTCACTGCAAACTTGGAGCGTTTCTCAGGGACAAGGAGAAGCCCTTGATCATCCCCACATGGTCCCTCTAAGCAACCAGAGCAGCTATGGGGGGAGGGAAGTAGCCATAGGAAGAGAAGTGGGGAAGCAGATAAAGTATATGGATCTGGGACAGGGATTTCCCTAACACCCCCTATACTCCCTTACACCCCTGCCTGAATTTCCCAACACCCTCCCCCAATTGTCAGCTAGTAACAGTGTTATACCAGTGTAGTGAGCACCACAACACAGCCCCTAAACCTCCCTTTACACCTCCCTAATTTCAAGTCCTGGGGAGAAAACTGACTGATCTGGGAGGGCCCAGTGGGGAATTCCTACCAATGGGAACATGCTCAGGCCATTTGTAACCAGGTGTTTTTAAATAAAGTCACAGTTAGAATTAGCTGGGATTTTTACTGCCAAAATTTTTTTTCAAGTTGAAAATTAGATAAAAAAAAAAGTCCCCCCCCATTCCCCTCCCCATTTTTTAAATGAAATTTTGGTTCTTGGAAGGATGTTTCTTTCTTTCTCCTCTGTTTTCCCCTCCTTTCTTCCAAGAAGAATAAGGTGATTGGGAGGAGACACGTGAAACTGACAGTTTTCAGCATTTTTGAGAGTGATAAAATCTTCACTTCTAAATTGCAGTGAAAAATCCTGAAGAAACAGAATAAAGAAGACCCTTTTTTAAATTAAATTCTTTTGAAAATTTTCACCAGAAATACATATTTACTCATTTTCAATCAGCTCAAGGGGCCATGATTCCAAATCAGCCAATATTTAACTTGTATACTTACCTTCATCTCCAGAAATTGTCAATTGAAAATTGAAAGAAGTAGGGGAAAAAACCTGGTTTAGTTAACTTTTTAAACTGGATTTTTTTCTGCAAGAAAATTGTTTAGGAAACAATGACCTTCCTCTTACTTATTTCTGTCCCATTTCATACACATACACCTTTTGCGGACACAAACTGGGGGAAATAAGAGAGGAGGAGGAAGGGTTCTGTCTCCACAATTTTTAAACCCAAACTTTCAATTAAAATGCTCCTAAAACATTTCAAAGATTCCCTCCCCCAAAGCATCCCTTCTTGAGATTTGCATAATCACAAGAATCATTTACAAGTTTTTAACAGTCTTATGGTCTAAATGGTGATGAATACCAAGCACTTATGTTATAGTGGTATATCAATAGATCCCAGGGTCCTAGAGAAAGGGGGAGAAGTATCATTACTGCTGTTTTAAAGATGGGGAAACTAAAGCACGGAACAGAGATGTGACTCACACAAGGCCAGTTGGCTGATCAGTGCCAGAGCAGAACTAGACTTGTTCTTTTGATCAAACAACACACTAAAGCTATTTATTATTTCACTATTACTTTAATTTTAATGCTCCCTTGCTGCAGAGCTTGAGTGGTAGGTGTTGTATCAAAATACTTTGGGATCTTTTGATATAATGACCTCTTCCATTTGGCACCTCAGTGTGGGGGACTTGAACCTCTGATTTTGGGGTATATAATCACACATCAGAACAAATAAACTTAGATATCAGTTTTGAGACCTATGTTTCAACACCAGACTTGTAAAACTCTTCTATGATATGGCCACTAGAAGGGACTAAAACCCAACAGCATTTCATACACATGTTGGCTTGGAAGGTTTGACTTGACTTGGTAAATGTCAGTACATGTTGATTACATCACACACACAAACCTCCAAAGAGAAAAACAGTAATCAAAATAATTGAAGTTTACTGATCAGGAAAATTATTATATTATATTATATTATATTATATTATATTATATTATATTATATTTAGAGATCAGGGAGAGTAAGGAAATTGCTGCAGGAGATGGTAACAGAGTTCAATTTAAGGCTATTGACTTTGTATATTTTGACATATGATGTTGACACATAAAGCTTTAACATTTTAAATCTTAGCATCTGCTTCCATTAAATAATTATTTTATGGCACCCCCCCCCTCCAGGGGTTTCCCACAACTGTGGAAATTTAAATGGGATCAAAGATTAAAAAGAAAAATGAATAAAACCCATAATTTCCCACAAACATGAACATGTATGTGGACAAAAAATGTTAGAAAACACTTAAAGCTCATAATTTTATATAGTTATGGAGATTTAAATGAGAAAAATGCCTAAATAAAGATGTAAGTTTACATAACCATGGGAACCTTAATAAATAAAAATGGGGGGGGATGCTTAAAAGGCATAACTTTGTACAACTGTGGACATATAACTAAAAAAAATGCTTACAACACATGCATCTGTGAAACTGGAAATTTAAATGGATAAAAATTGAGAAAATGCATAAAACCCATAAATTAACACAAGTGTAGAAATTTAAAGCACTTTAAAAATTGAAGAAAAATATTTAACAGACTGATACATTTGCATAACTAGGGAAATTTAAATGGATGAAAAGTGAAGGGGAGAAAAAGCTAAAAACTCATAGGGTATGCCTACACTGAAAAGTTTTTTTGAAATACAGAGGCTTATTTTGAAAAACACTTTTTACCTGTCCATGCAGGTATTTTGTTAATACAAAATAAGCATTTCATTACTTCAAAAAAAAAGTGTTCTTTAAAATAACTAAACCTGCTTTTATTTTGAAAGAGCAATTCTTTCAAAATAGTTATTTTGAAACAAAGCCATTCCAAGCCATGGAACTGGCTTTTTTTTAAATAACGGCCCTATACTTTTCCCTGCTTTCCCCTGTTTTGAAATAGAGAGTCTAGTGAAGACTCTCTATATCAAAAATAATAGCTCCTACTTTATTTCAAAATAGAGAGTCTTCACTAGACTCCTACTTCAAAATAATAAATTTGAAATAATACTATTTTGAAATAATTATTTCAAAATAAGGTCAAAATAGTTATTTCAAAATAACTATTTTGAAATATCTTTGGCAGTGTAGACATAGCCATAATGTAGGACAGATGTGGAAATTCAAACGAAAAAGCTGCTCCAAATTCCACACCATGAGTTTTTTGTTCCCCACAGTATCCACTTTCTCATGCCAGAAGCTCTTTAAATCCGCCATCCTTCCCCCACGCCCAGTGACCCCATCCTGTCCACCCCATGCTAGCTGTCTGTGCACCCCATTTACGCCTTTCCCCATGACCAGGGACCCCACTCTTCTCCCCCATGCCAGGAGTCTGTGTGCAGTGCTGATAACTGGGTCTATGTGCTGACCCTTGGCATGAACTGAGATGTAAAATCGAAGTGTGGGTTTGCAGCAGTCCTAATCCTCTAGAGCAGCCGATGCAGCAGGGGCAAGGCTCTATTGTGGGGTAAGGCAGCCTGAAGAAAACAGCTGTCTGATGTACTCTCAAGGGCAGCATGAAGAAGACACCTGGGAACCATGCATGGCACCAGCCCCTGAATCTACACATCACTGCCAGCATGTCAGGAATAAGGGCAAATTGGCAAGCGAAGCAGTGAGGAGCCAGATAGTTCCACCTACTGCTCGCTCACAGGATCTCAAACTGAAGAGATCTCAGGGAGACAAACCAAGCACCAGACCAAGCTTCTCCCTACCACCATCGTCCTGCCAATCCTGAGAGACAGCCAGAGCCAAGGGGCCCAGATGGCATCACCCCTCCACTAGCTGTAGTTGCCAATTTCCCAGAATTATCCCAGAGAAACAAGGGATTGCTGATTCATTTTAGAAGATTACAGCCCTGATGAAACCTCCAGGAATATGTCCAGCCAAAATTGGCAGCCAAGTCATTGACTTAATCCCTACTGCCACTCGGGATGGGACCCCCTGCCTCTTGCAAACCTGTCTTTCCCTCTCCACTTTATTTCTCTTGTCTCCTTTTCCCATCTCCCAAAGACGAGTCAGTCAGGACTACATATTGTGTGCTGCTGCCCATGGACCAGTCTGACAGCTGAAATCAAGGTCCAGCACAGCCCAGACCCAGCATAAATTTGCCAGTTCTCAGCTTGACTCATCAGAGTGTCAGCTGGGCTGGGGTCTTGCCACCGATGAGAGTCATGCCAGTCTTTGCTGGGTTGTTCATTTCTCCTCTTCCACTTGTTTCTCTCAATTCACCACCAAATAAAAGGGATGGGACTATCACAATGCTGATACCCGCTAGGAGGGTGGCAGGTGATATTTTCTTTTCCTTCCAGCCTGATTAATGTTGTAAAGGCTGTTTAACTGCATGCATCTGTATCCTTAATAAAAGATTGAAAGGATTTTACAGGGGCATAAGGCCCAGTGTTGGGCAGGCTGAGGTCCCATGTGACAAACCCTTACCCAGTTCTGAGGGTCCAGGCTGTGGCACGGGACCTGAGCTGGGTGGTCAGTGTTCCGGCAGCCATCTTGTGACCATGGCAACCCACCCCAAAGTCACTAGGAAAGCACCTGCCTCGTCCCCTGGCCCCATCTTTGTCAGTCTCACAGGTGAGCTCATCAGTGCTCCCGCCGTTTCTACCACATGGGGCTGGGGATGTTGGTTGTGGAGGTCTCAATGAGGCCGCCATCTGCTGGACTATCTGCTCCTCTGGGCCTGGGACTGGGCGGCCAGTTCCCGCGTTGGTCGCTGCTGTTGCTCCTGCTGTGGGGCTGCCTGCGCTGGTGGCTGCGAGGCCATCTGAGCAGCCAGGCATGCTGCCATTGTGCTGGGTGGTCTCTTGCTGGCTCTCCAAGAGCCACGTAAAATCTTCTGTCTCTATCAGCATTTCCATTGGAGTTTTGAGTCAGTAACAGAAGTGGGGGTGTCTCTTTCCCCACAAACCCTCTACCCTGGGGTCTTTCCTCAGGATCTGATCAATGCCCATCCCCTCTGCCACATGTCACGGGGTAAGCCCACTCCGTTGCCCCATGGTGGGGTAATTCTGAGGGGTGTGAGTGAAACAGGCACCTCCACCATCTTATTTGTGCCCAGAGTCTTCCCAGGCTCCATAGTCTCAGCACTATCCAATCTGGTGTCACAGGGGCCAGGGCAGCATGGCCACGTGGCAGACTCAAGAGTAATGGCGTCCGCTCGAGGGACATGCTACCCCGGGTAAGCGGAGAGCTTGGGTCCTCACACTCCACCAAGCCCCAGCTCTCAGTAAAATCTCATCTCATCGTGCTTTTAGTTGTCATGTTAAATGACTTGCCATCCTCTCAGTGGTCAGCTAAGTCTGTGGTAGCTTTTCCTTTGGGTAGCTGGCCTCTAAAACAGTTACCTCCTCCAGCTTCTTTGGCTGAACCTATCCTGTAATAATCTCCAGGTCTCAGGAAGAGAGCTCACAGTAAAATTGCAGGGGGGGAAGGAGGAACTTGGTTCACTCTGGATAACAGCTTCCCAGTGACTGCTCTTCCCTTCCAGAGTGTCCAGTACAGGGGCATCACTGGCACTGGGCTTATGGGCCTCGAGCCCGAATCCCAGTGTACTGAGCCCTGGATCAGCTGTGCTTCTGCTTCAGTACAGCATAGCGAGCTCTATGCCCTGTGGTGCCTGGGGATACACTCTCACCCACTGCCTTCCCTGTACTAGAAACACTCCCCTAAATATTTTCTACAGCAGATCATTAAGAAAAACATTTGTTATTGAATCACAGATTGTCAGCAATGGACAGTCTGCAGTGCCTTCAGTAAACTACCTCCACGGTTAATTACTCCAACCATTACAAATGGATGCCTTATTTCCAGGTTGAATCTGTCAAGCATCAACTTCCAACCATTGGATTGTATTAGAACTTCCTTTACTTGATCATATAACCCAGGGTCAAATATTTATTCCCTGTCTCTTGGATTAAGTCACTCTTGAACCTCTTCTTTGTAAATTTTTGGAGTTCTTCAGTATACCACCCCCCCCACCATTCAATATATGTTACTTGTGGATCAAAGATGGTGGCCCTTAAAAATCCTATCTTTCAGTTCAACTTTTTTCTGCAATTATATGTTTCTGTGAAAAAGTATATGAATGTGTGTGTGTGAGTGCGCGCGCGCCAGACTATATATGCATGGTTAGAACAGCCTGAAAATCCCTATGCCAGTAAAGGAACCAGGGAAGAGCTAGTGAAGCAGATTAAGGGACACTTGGCTATGAGATTCCTGAGATATAGCCCAGACCCCATGAAAAGTGGCATGTTCAGAGGCAATCTGTAAAGAACCAGCCTAGAAAAGAGGGAAAGCAGTTGCATTGTCTCTTGCTGCCATGAGAAGCAGCCTGTTTTGTCTCTCTTCCTGTTTAGGTTCTTACCTCTCATTTCACTGGATTTTCAGAAAGAAAATTGCTTTACGCTGCAGCCTTCCAGGAGAGTATCTGATATTTGTATCTGACTTCACCATGTGGGTGATGGGAACATTTTAGACAGAAAAGAATCAGAGGCGCAAGCTATCCCAGAGCTCTCACAGTTGACTCGGTATTCACCACCCCTGTCAGCCAGGTCACAGATCGTGCAAACTCTCTTCCAGTCTCATTTCAGCCCACCACTGATAAATCCCTGGCTGGAGACTTGGCGGCAGCAGACATCTCCAGCACTGATCTACTGCTTCCCCATCACCATGAAGGCTTCTCTTGCCATCTTCATCCTCACTGTTCTCCTGCCAATGGGTGAGTGAGCCTCTGTTTTATATGGGCTGACTTCCCCAGTGTACCAGAATCTCAGAGCAGCCTGGTGGGTGAAACCATCCATTAACTTAACTGAAAAGCAGCGACTGACTAACGGGAGCCAGCTGGGAACGTCTGAGTTATGATGGCAGAGGTGGAGAGAGCTGGGAGTCACAAAGTCCCCAAGACAATAAGTGAAATAATTGCAGATTTGGGCAGAAATATTTCTACTTTAAATTACTATAAATATGTCAGGTTGGGGCACGTTTCAGAGTGGATTAGAAGCTAAGAACGTTTCCTAAAGGGATTGTGTCATTTTTACAAAGCAGCAGAGCTGAATTCAGTAACAATAGCTCCCAGCAATAGGAAGGGCATTACTCTCTGTTCCCCACCAGGAGTCAAACACCCATATTCCCTAAGGTTAATGGAGTCAAATCCATCACTGGTGGCCATGGGGCACAGAGATAAAATTGCTGACAGAATAAGCAAGGAGTCTGGTAACCCTTTTAAAGATTAATACATTTATTTATCACCTGAACTTTCGTGGTAGAAAATCACACTTTGACAGATGCTTGAAGATGGGGAACTTACTGAAATGGAGCAAAATAACCAGATGGGCACGTAAGTCCTAGAATAGGGTCAGACTGCTACAGCAAATCAGAGTAGTTGTTTAGATCCAAACAGTGGACAACAAGATATAGGAGGGAAGTGTGCAGGGAGGGGCTGGAGGAAAGCAAAATTACCTGTTGTAATGGAGAAATAACCCACAGTCTCTATTCAACACTATGGTAATAGTGTCAGATCTGCATATGAATTCCAGTTCTGCAGTTTCTTTTTGAAACTTTGGTTTGTCATCCCTTTGCCATAGTACATCTATTAACAGATCATTAGACAAACATGGCTGCCCCTTTGGAAATTGCTGTCAGGGGTCCATTGGCCCTTGGTGCTCCATGCTGAATGTGGCAATACCAGCTGACACCATTGGGGGTCACCTCTTTTATGTATCCGAGAAGGGCAGGCATGTTAGTCTGTGGACAGCAAAAAAATGAGCATCATGTGGTACCTTAAATACTAAAAAATTTCTTCCATCATCAGCTTTTGTGGGCTGGTCATCAGATGCATGGTCTGTTATGTGTGAGGTGGGAAAAACCACAGGGGCACTAAACAATGGAGCAGAGCTGGGGAGATTGATACATCCACAGAGCAACATGAAATGGCTGCATCCAGCTGGGAACAGGGACAGAACTGGGGCAGTACACTGAATTAGGGAAACAGGTGCTATACATGGTGCTTCCTTGAAAACCCTAAGAGAAGGTGACTCATATTCTCCAGATGACTCATGTTCTCTCTTGATCTCCAGGAACCAGTCTGGAGTGTGAGGTTTGCCACGGAACAGGAAACAGCTGCACAGGCCCTCTGGAAACCTGCATCGATGGGCAAGATTTCTGTAGCATCTCTATTTCAGAAGCCACAATGGGTAGGTGAGATGGACCCTAAGCAACAGGGGACAGAAACTGGCTGGGGAACTAGGATGCCTGAATCATCTCCTAGTCTAAGCTTGGGAATGGAGTGGGGTGGATGGGTCTCAGAATTGGTGAAAGACCCAGGCTACCTGAGTTCTGCGCCAGACCCTATGTCTAGCTTCCCATTGGGACCTTCATCTTCTCCTCCTTACAGAGAAGTCACAGACCCAGAGCATAGTGAAAGCCTGTGCGACATCCAAACAATGTAATGCCAGCTTCATTTCTATGAATTTTGGGAAGGGATTGAAAATACGGACAGGCATCACCTGCTGCCTGGGAGACACCTGCAAAACAACCAAAGCTACAGGTACCTCTCCCCATCTCCACCTCTTCTCCCTCATCCCCTGTACCTAGACCTGCTTGGAATCTCCCCCAAGTAACCCCCTGAAACTGGTCTTCCCACACTGCAGAGGGTGCCCCATGGAAATATACTCAGCCCCTGAGTGGAGGGAGGTTAGTGGGTGGTGCTTTAGTCTGCCCTCGGGTGTGAACCCAGCTGCCCTCACTGGCAGGATTCAGGCTCCCTGCTGTAAACCTGCCTGCTTCCCGGGCTGCCGCCAGCAGTCCTGGAGCTACTGCTGCCCCCACAAGTGGCACTGTCACTGAGCCAGGCAGCCCCAGCTGCTCTACAGCCCCAGGGCCTCCCAGACTCCTTCCCTGAGCTGATAATGTTTGCTCCATTTCCTCTCAGTGCCCCCCCAGGCCAGCACCAAACGCAATGGTCATCGCTGCCATGCCTGCTCTACCATGTTTGGTGGGCAATGCTGGAAGGAGACCATAGACTGTACTGGAACCGAGATCCAATGTGCTGACATTGCTTGGAACATAACAGCTGGTAACTTCTGTTCATTTATTCTGGGGCTATTTCTTCTGCTCTACAGAGCAGACGTGAGACACTATGTTGGCTCTGCTGCCTAAAGGTTCTGGCTGAAGATCAGACTCCTGGATTCTGTTCCCAGCACTGGCTTTGTGTGTGATCTTGGGGCAGTTTCTTCCCCCTTCTTTGCCTCACTTTCTCCTCCCTTGTGTAATCAGTGTATAGTTTAGGCACTAAGCTTTTTGTGGGCAAGGACTGACATAGTATTAGGAGCCTTTGTCATCCCAGGTGCTGCACAGACTCCCAGTGAATATCAGGGTCCGCATTTCTCTGGGCATTGAGAGACTCATGGGGAGGTATAGCCCATGCTTCAAAGAGTCTTTAAGATAAAAGTTACATTGGGGAACTTTCTCCATGGTTTAGAGATGGCGAAACTGAGGCACAGAGTGGTGCTGTGACTTATCCAAGGTCACACAGGAAGGCTGTGGCTGAGGAGTTCTGCCATAGTCCTGAATTCACAATACAGCCATCCTCAGAGAGCCCACATCTGCCACCTACACAAAGCCACTGCTTTGCTAGATGAGATGTGGGGCTAACACAGGGTCTGTAAATCTGGACTGCAAGTGACTTTTCCAAGGCTACACAGAAGATCTGCATCACAGCAGTGGAAAACATGTAGTCATCCAGGCCCAAACAGGCCTGAAGGTGACATAGATGCAGTGTGGGGTCTAGCGGGGCCTCCCAGGAACAGAACTGATGGCTGTAGTAGTATTGAGAAATAGGTATGGGTGCTGAAGGGATGAAGTACTCCCCCGCCAACCAGTGGTTGCTCAGCACCACTGGGGTGATTAGCTGTTGGTGTTCCCCCAATCTGTTCCTCACACCTGTTCACATCTGCATAGGTGCTATTCAGCTCCCTGAGCCTTCTGCCGGCCCATCAGCTTGATCTAATCATCTGGTTCCACCATGCTTCCCTGCACTGGCAGGGGCTGACTGAGCCCTGGAGCCACTGCACTAGCAGCCTGAGGGGCAGGCACCTGTGTGTTCTAACTATGGGAGGGTGGAGGTGGCAGCTCCCAAACTGCATCCCCTCCCCATTGTGGACCAACAACGAAAGCTATTACGTGGGGTTAAGGAGCTCTGGGCATTTTTCAGTCCCTGTTCTCCAGCCTCGTCACCCCACATGTGCATGGGCACCTTGGGGAGAATGTCCCATTTTCCTATGTGCCCCGCACATGTGGGCAGATGATGATTGCCTGTCGCTGCACCTCCCAGCCAGGCTATGACTCCAGGCAGCAAAATAATGGTGGAGGGGCAGGTCCTGGGAAATTGGAGTTCTCCAGCAGCAAACTTGCAAGACCTAGGGACCTACCAAATGTGGGTGTGGGAGGAAGGATGAGAAGTCTTAGACAACACAAGGTGGGTGCGATAGAGGGAATCTCCACAGTCCATGGAAGGGAGGAAGCCCCACCATGTTCAGAGAAGCTGGGACAGATGAGGGTTAAATGACTATGTGGGGAGGAAATTTCAACTGGGTCTCTGGATAGTCGGTAGAACTAGACCCTGGAGACCCATGGCAGAAGGCTGTTGAGGTGGGAGAGGGGAAGCTCTGTAGGGGAGAAGCCCTGGATAAGGCCTCTTTTTCCCTTGAGTTGACCTGGTGACCAGGCAGGAGAAGGAGTGGACCTGCTGCAGAATTCCTCACTTTATCCAATGAAACAGGCAAGAGCCCAGGCATCCAGGCTCCCAGCCTATGCACTCTAAGCATTAACGGCCACACCTCTTCCAGAAGAGAAAACAGAAAATAGAGGCTTCAAGTCCATTCTCCTGCTCTAACCAGTAGGCCCCACTGCCCACTCATAGCCAGGTGAGAACCCAGGCATGCAGGTGCTCAGCCACCATGCTCTAATGTCTAGTCCAGGGGTCTCAAACCTAAATCGCCATGAGGGCTGCATGAAGACTAGTAGAGAAGCCCAAGGGCTGCACCACCGAAACCTCTTCATACAAAAGTATTGCAAATATCGGTAACAATAGTGTTGTAGCAGGCTGCAGGAAATAGCTTTAGGAGTCGCATGCAGCCTGTGGGCCATGTGATTAAGATCACTGGTCTAGTCCCTAGGCAGAATTGGTGGCAGGGCTTTATGGAGCGGCGTCTCTGGGCAGGGGAGAGTACCCACTGGCAAAACAAAAAGTCAGCACTAAGCTGCTCCACTGATATCAATCATCTCCTTTCCTCCCCACCTCCACACAGATCCACCTGTCAATACAGTCATCCTGAAGGGCTGTGCAACGACATCCTTCTGCAACCAGATAGAGCCAAGGTTGGCATCCATCATGAGGATCCAGGCAGAGCTAATCAATGCCAATTGCAGAGCAGTTTCCATCCCTGTCAGCACAGCTGCTGGACCAACTGGTCTCTTCCTTCCCACCCTTGCTGGACTACTCCTACTACAACTTTTCTTCTGAATCCCCACCCCGTGAAAAGGCCTCAGCTCACTCCATAACCCCCCTGCCACCAGTGTTTGCTCCTCTCTGCAGCTGCTGTTCCTTCCCTTAGACTCTTGGCTCCTGCCTGGATTCACTTCCCTGTTATATTAATGAATAAAATGAATTGGAGACCAAATTCTTTGGAAATTGTATATTGATTTCACAGGGGAAGATTTTAATTCTAGTAGAAGAGGCAGGAAAAAGTCAATTATTCTTTGGGTGACCTCTTTGGGTGACCAAAGAGGAGAGGGCACTACAAGCCTTTTAAGCTTTGGAATATGTGAAAGCTTACATTGCCAGTGACACCATAGAGACCCTTATTTGGTTACGTTGACACCAAAATAAATAATATTAATAACTAGATGGTGAATATAATTATCTGCACCTCTTTTTGCTATTGACAGGTTTTGCATATATTCTGCTAGTGTGTTACTGTCAAACTCTTTATTTTCTGTGACAGAAATTACTTCACAGTCCTTAACACATACGAAGGAGGGAGAAGAAAGGTCATAAGTAATGTTCCCATCCACGACCTTATGCAGGATGAGACGATAGAAAGAGAAAAAGGAAGATAAGAAACTTTTAAGTAGAATCTTATTTATGGGACAGCAAGGCTTGCCCATAGTAACCCCATTACCATTGTAGCTATCATTCAGGCCAGGTGCTGAGTTTATCTCCTTCCTCCAGTTACAAAATCCCAGCCTCAAACTCCATGACCCAACACATAAGCACATGCCTAACTTTAAGCACATGGGCATTTGGAGTTAAGTTTTCTGTTTAAAACACAGCACCATGCTTCAGCACCTTTCTCAGTTGGCACCTGTAGTAACAGAATCTACAGGCTAGCTATGAACACTTGCATCCTTGCAGAATTCGGGGCATTTCTCAGGGATACAGAGAAGCCTTTGAGTGTCCCCACATGGTTCCTCAAAGATGGGATACAGAGGAAGAGAAAGCTTCAGGGATGGGTGGGGAATCAAATCAATTCCATTCAAGGCAGGCAGGGCCCACTCTGTCCATAAGCCAGTGAGGCCCTGGCTTGGGTGACAAAACTTAGGGGCGTGGTGCCATGCTGGCACCCCTAAGCCCCTGCTCTCTGCTGGCTTGCCCTGTCCCCAGGACAGAGAACAGCTGGCCAAGGGGTGGAGCAGGCCAGCCCAGAGGCAGGGCTGCACTCTCTTGCCCCTCCCTCCTCTGGGCTGGCTATTCCTCCCTAAGGGTGCAGGGGGACAGCCTAAAGGTGGGGTAGGGCAGGGGAGAAGAGCCCAGTCCCCTGACCGACCAGCTCTGCTCACAGGACTGGGAACAGCAATCCTGGGGGAGGAGCAGAAGAGCAGGGCCTGACTTCTGGACTGTCTCGCTCCACCCCTGCGCTGGCTGTTTCCCTCCTTGTGGGCAGGGAGAGCCAGGCCAGAGCTGAGGTTAGGTTCTGGCTACCTCCCCTGAGGAGGGGGGCACAAAAACAAATGCTGGCTTGGGCACCACGGCTCCTTAAGCCAACCCTGAAGGAAGGCGTAGGTGGGGTTTCAATTCTCCAGTGTCTGGCACCACTGGCCACCACACAGATGATGCAATGAGGTGAACCAGCTGGAATTTTCCATTTGGACTTTTGTAAGTTTGTTCACAAAGGGAAAATTTGCCTTTTTTAATGCTCTTTTTTAAAAACAATGATCCCAACCCCACCACCACTCTTTTGCAAGGGGCTTCATCAAAATGAAAAGGACTCAAGAGGAGCCCTCTGCACAGAGGTAGGACCATATAGTCCTAGGACAATCTTGATATGGGTTTGTCCAACCTTTTCTTAGAAACTTCCAGTGATGAGGTTCACAGCCTCACCTGGAAACCAATTACAGAGCTTCTCTCCCTGAAAGTTAAATATTTTTTCCTAATAAGGACACAAGAACAAACATACTGGGTCAGACCAAGATCTATCTCACCTTGTATCCTGTCTTCTCACAGTGGCCAATGCAGGGACTTCAGAAGGAATGAATAGAATAGGTCATCTCAAGTGATGCATCATATTGGCCATTTTCAGAATCTGGCAAATGTACAGACAGGGCAAGCTAGCAAAGACAGGCCTTAAGGCCTGAGGCCCAGTGGCCTATGAGGTGGAGAGACCAACCCCAGAGCAAGAGGAACTGTGGAACTATAACACTGGGAGTTTGGAAAGGGGAAAACTGTGCCTCAGATGGCTGCCTAACCTGAAGCTCAGGACTCATGGTGACTGTGTGCACCCTGTTCGTTACAATGTATTTAAGGCTATGTGGTGTTTAGAAAAGACAGATATAAAGGCAAAGGTGGTAGCATTGTATTGTGTACCAGTGGTGAGCTAGACTGTAAAGAAATTCAAAGTGATGGAATTAAGATGGAGTCTATTTGGGTGAAAATCACATTGGGGAGGAAATCTACTAGAATTTCTCCTGAGACAGTTCTTGGGGTGTGTAACAGACCAATGGTATCTGATTTAGATAAGGATAAGGACCTCTTTAAGGAAGTAAATACTACTGGGGACTGTGTGATTATGAGAGACTTTAACTTTCCAGAGATAGACGTGCTTGTAGTAATGAAAGGGTTCACATTTTCATGGCTGAGTTAGCTGATGATTTTTTTCTCTAAACTGTTACTAAACCAACAGGAGGGGATGCCATATTAGATTTGGTATTGCTGAGTACTGAGGACTTCATAGAAGAACAGGTTATAGGGGACGCCCTACGCTTGAGTGACCGTGAGCTAATTCAGTTCAAACTAAATAGAAGCATAAACAAAAATAAATCTGTGAGTAGGATCTTTAACTTTAAAAGGTCTAACTAGAAAATTAAGGGAATTAGCTGGGGAGTTGAACTGGACTGAAGAACTCATGAATGTAAAGAGTCTTGGAATCACTTCAAGTCAAAGGTGCAGGAACTATCAGAAGCCTACATTCTGAGGAAGGGGAAAAAACTCATAGGCAAATGCTGTAGACCAAGCTGGATGAGTAAGCATCTCAGACAGGTAATTAGGAAGAAGCACAAAGCCTACAAAGAGTGGAAGATGGGAGGGATTAACAGGGAAATGAAAGGTAAAACATGCAAAATAACCCAATATCTTTACCTAAACTGACCTCTTAGACAGAAAGAACTCTCTTTTAGCAGTATGTAAACAACCATCTTAAGGATATTGAGGAAAATGGTAAATGCGATAAAGTACAACACAGCTTTACAAACAGTAAATCATGCCAGACCAACTTGATCTCCTTTTTTGAGAAGATAAGAGATTTTTTGGATAAAGGGAATGCAGTGGACCTAATTTACTTAGATTTCAGCAAGGCATTTGCTATAGTTCCACACCGGGAATTATTAGTTAAATTGGGAAAGATGGGGATTAATATGAAAATAGAAAGGTGGATAAAGAACTGGTTACAGCAGAGATTACAGAGGGTCATAGTGAAAGTTGAACTGTCTAGCTGGAAGGAGGTTACTAGTGGAGTTCCCCAAGGATCAGTCCTGGGACCCATCTTATTCAACCTTTTTGTTACTGACCTTGGCACAAAAAGTGGGAATGTGCTAATTAAGTTTGCAGATGACACCACGCTGGGAGGTGTTGCCAATTCAAAGGAAGCTCGGGATAATATACAGAAAGATTTGGATGACCTTGTAAAGTGGAGCATTAGAAATAGGATGGAATTCAATGATGGGAAGTGCAAGTTCATGCTCTTAGGGACAAATAACAGGACTTTTTCTTATAAGTTGGGAATGCATCAGTTGGAAGTCATGGGGGAGGAGAAGGACCTGGGTGTACTCGTTGATCACAGAATGGCAATGACTAGCCAATGCGATATGGCAGTGAAAAAAGCTAATGCGGTCCTGGTGTGCATCAGAAGGGGTATTTCCAGTAAAGATAGGGAGGTGTTAGTACCGTTCTACAAGGCGCTGGTGCGACCTCACTTGGAGTATTGTGTACAGTTCTGGTCACCCATGTTTAAGAAAGATGAAGTCAAACTGGAACAGATGCAAAGAAGGGCTACAAGAATGATTCATGGAATGAAAAATCTTCCCTATGAGGGATGACTTAAAGAGCTTGGTTTGTTTAGTCTGACCAAAAGAACGCTGAGAGGAGATATGATTGCTCTTTATCAATACATTAGAGGGATAAATACAAGGGAGGGAGAGGAATTATTTGAATACAGTGCCAATGTGGACACAAGAACAAATGGATACAAATTGTCCTTCAGAAAATTTAGGCTTGAAATTAGATGCAGATTCCTAACCATCAGAGGAGTAAAGTTCTGGAATAGTCTACCAAGGGAAGTGGTGGGGGCAAAAACCTTAGGTGCCTTCAAAACTGAGCTTGATAAGTTTATGGAGGGAATGATATGATGGACAGTTTAGCTTGGCCATTGTCTGTCTTTTACTACTGGTGATGGGTATGATAGTGACCTGGGAAGGGGCATTTGATTGAGTGGGGTCTGAGTTATTACAGAGTTCTTCTTGACTGGCTGTTGTAGACTTGCCCTCATGCTTGGGGTTTAACTGATTGCCATATTTGGGGTCAGGAAGGAATTTTCCCCGGGGGCAGATTGGCTTGGGCGTTGGGTTTTTTTTTTGCCTTCCTCTGTAGCACTGGGCATGTCTCACTTGTTGGTTGATTCTCTGTATCAAAGTCTTTAAATCATGATTTGAGGACTTTAATAGCTGAGTTATGGGGTTGAGGTTCATTGTAGGAGTGAGTCAGTAAGGTTTTACGGCCTGCACTGTGCAAGAAGTCAGACTAGAAGATCACATTGGTCGCTTCTGACCTTAGAGTCTATGAATCTATAAACCAAAGCAGCAAGCAAGCACCTGGAAGAGGCAACAAACATGTCCTAATCTACATGGCTCAGACCAGACAAAGAGATCACCTCTGCACAAAAGAGGAGGTGTGGTGATGGGTTTTGGAAACAGAGAGAACTACTTGGAACTATTTGGGGCTTTTTGCCTGGAAGTCTCTGTCTTGAAACAACTTCAGCGAAGATCTAGGCCTTGCCTCATTTCAAGCAGAGACCGGCTGTACAAACATCTGACAGCCAGGGGTCGGCAACGTTTGCTGACCCTCTGTGCCAGTCCTTCCACCCTGACCCTCAGCTGGTGCCAGTGGCCCCCTCTGCTGAAAAAATGTGGCAGCTGCCTGAAAATTCAGCAGCTGTCAGGCTGGAGTGGGAACACTGCCCAGGCATGCCATTGAAAGAAGTCATCCAGAGTGGCTCATCTTGGCAGTGTGCCTGGGGACAGGGGTCACCGGGCATGCCATGAAAAGATGCCACTTCTTTCAGGGGTTCCCAAGCATGCTGCAGAAAGAAGCTGCCCAGAGTGGCTCCTTTGAGGAGCATCTCATTACAAAGAAAAGCCACTCCAGGCAGCTTTTTTCTGTGTCACATAGAGGCATAGGCATGGGCAGACCCCTGTGTCCCACCTGCACCCAAAGGAAGCCATTCAGAGTGGCTTTCAGTAGCAGGAGTAGCAATTTCTGTGCTACTTCAGAGGGTGATGAATCCCACTCTGAGTTGGCTTGGGTGCTACTGTTGGCACATGTGTTCGGGGTTGCCAACCCCTGTCCGAACACCTTGAGCAAAACCTTGGACTATGAGGACAGCTTAGGTAGAGATATTAGGTTAGTATTCATGTTTTACCTATTATATTATTGCGTTCTCTCCTGACTCATTTATATTCCAACTCTGTGATGATTGGACATATTCTCACTTAGAAGTATAATCTGATCAATAAATTAGTAGCTTGTTTTATCTAAAGCTGTGTGGTCTTTAGAAGGAGTGAGTGGAGAAAGCTGGACACAATCCATTTCACTGTTACGTGGATGGACGTGTGTATGATGACTGGGAGTGGGTCCCTATCTTGAGGGGATAAAGTTAGCTGGACCACTCCAGAACACTGTTCCGCCCCCCCCCATTTTTATGGGGCAATATTCTGGGGCCCCTACAAATAGGGGAATGCACTAGATTGCTGCATTCCAGGGCCCCCTAAAAATAGAAAGCAAGCACCAGAATGCAGCATTCTGGTGTGTTTCCCTAGTGCCAGCTCAGTGTAGGTAGGGGCTGCGGCTGGAGTGAGCTCAACCATCCCTCCCTTCCTTGCCCCAGACTCTGCAGTGGCTCTACCTCTTCCTGATGGACCGGCATATTTGTACCCGTGGAGGGCTCTGTGTACCCAGTCTGGCTCCCAGACCATTGCAGCAGACTCTGGGAACCCAATGTAGGCATAACCACTGAGACTAGCCTGCTCCATCTTTCCTAGACTCTTTCCAGTACTTAAGGTCTACTACCAAATTCCCCCTCAGTCTTCTCTTCTGTAGACTTAACAAACTCACATTACCCAATATCTCATCATAAGTCATGTGCTCTAGCCCCCTAATTATTTTCATTGCTCTTCACTGAACACTCTCCAATTCATCCATATACTTCCAGGACTGGGAGACCCAAAACTGGATACAATATTCCAGGGTGTGGCCTCAACAGTGTCAAATAGAAGGGAGTAATCACGTCCCTCAGTCTGCTGGCAATGCTCTACTGATGCAGCCCAAAATGCCATTAACCTTCTTGCACACCCTTGACTCATATCTGGCTTCTTCTCCACTGCAACCTCCAGGAACTTCAACAGAAGTTCTGCTTAGATAGTCAGTCTCCAGGCTATAACAGTACACGAGATTCTTTCATCCTAAGTGCAGGAATCTGCACTTGTCCTTGTTGAACCTCATTAGATCTCTTTTGATCCAATCCTCCAATTTTCTAGGGGTCATTCTGTATCCTATCCCTGCTCTCCACCATATGTATCATTCCCACAGCTTAGTGTCACCTGCAAA
>VOCP01056989.1:0-17825 GCA_007922195.1 Podocnemis expansa | reverse complement strand
AAGCCACATGCCTCTCAAAGTTGTCAGCAGCTTTTTTTTTTTTTTTTTGCCAGGGAGCATTCCACCCCAAAGTATTACAGTACAGGTAGGCTCCACCGTGCAATTCCTAGATGCCATGGCGAGCCAGCACCTAGGATTTCTCAAACCCTGTGGTAGATATAAATGTATATGAATTCCTAATGTAATGCTTCTCCCCATTTGTGAACTGTTGTACATACACTTTTTTAATTTGTAATTGCATATGTATGCAGTACTAGTTTTTGAAATAGTCTAGAAAATAGTTTTAAAATTCAGTACTAGTGTTAAAGATGAAAATACACAGCTTCATATTATAAATATGAAAAAGCTATGAGAGAAAGAAGTAGCAAAGACAACATTAACAAAAAATCCTTGCCTCTGTACTGAAAAGGGATGAAGAGAATATCACCATCTTATCCACTATATCATCAACAATATGACCAACTGATTAGATCTTGAATCAAATCCCAAAGCATTTATCCAAAGGTGCTTTTATCTACTGGACTGAGTGAAATATCAGAGGTGCGAGACTGTTTACTGGAAAGAGCAAATGCTGGTGAAGAACAAAGGGCAAGGTATGTGAGTGCTGTACTTGATTCTGATAGGACACATAGGTTCTTCAGCCCATTTAAGAAATCTGGCATAAATACATTTGCTGACATAGCCAAGATCAAATTTAAATCTGACAGGGAGGGACAATCACAGCAGCTATCACTCCAGAAGTCTTCTTCCACAGAGCCCTGCACATAGGAAGATGTTTCAATGGGAACTGTTATTAGTTACCCAACAGGACCTGTGTCTTTGTTCTTCTTCCATAATGATGGAATGATGAGAGGAACAGACAAAGCTAATCAGGACATCACCTGGAAGCTCAAGCTAAAAGAATCCATGGACTGTGAGTTTGTAACAAAGAAACAACAGTGTACATCAGAGGCGCCAAGGCTGTCATACAAATGATGTCTGGAAACAAACTCCACACATCCAAAGCCACACATCTGAGTATTTGAAGCAGGTCCTAAAAACTAATTCTGAAACTGAAGTCTTTTACAGATATGAACCAATAACTGTGTGAAAACTGAAGAAAGACAGCAATGGTTTAGAACTAAGGTTGGATGGAAAAAATGCCTGCTAATTGATGGACAGTGTCTCTCCATTGAAAAAGTTTCTAAACTTTGCATTCAGTAAGCTGTCTTCTATGAATATGAATATACAGTTCAAAATGCACCTGAAATTGTGGGACCACACCCAACACAAGAACTCCTTGCTGGAGGCTTCTCTAAGGCTGAAGTAGCAAAGCCCATCACCTGTAGAGATGTTGAAGAAGCACAAGATTTGTTGTCAGAGAAAGTGGAGACAAGGATGTTTCTGCACGGTGAATGTGCTGATACGACTTTTGGGTCTCTTGGTGTCAAAGGAACCATAGTAAGTAGGTCACCTGATACTGATGTTTTGGTTCTTGCTGTTCAGTATTTTCAAACATGGAACATTTGGTTAATATATGGACTGAAAGAAGCACCATTACCAGCACAACTGACAAACATCACTTCCTACCTATATGTGCAATTTGTGATGCACTCACTCCTGATTTCTGCAACATACTTCCTCCTGTAGATGCATTAACAGGATGTGACTATATTGTCCCTCTTTGATACTGGAGGAAACCCCTTTATTAATGTTGCTAAAATCAAGAGAGCTTACCTCTTCAGAGATCTGGCCAGACTGAGTGAGAGTAACTGACAAGCTGCAATTTCTACAGCGAAGATGTTGGTAGCAATGCTGTGTAACCAGAAGAAGAAAGAGGAGTCCCAGTCCCACAATCTATTGCTTGCACCTCAATCTAACCATCAAAAACACAAGTCATTGGCTGAACTCCCACCTCACGAGGACAGTTTTGAAAAGCATGGTGAAAGGATCTCATCAAACAAAAATTGGATGTGCTTGCACATACATAAGCCAGCTATTGGATCACCTTTGCAACATGGATGGAAAAATGTGGATGCTGAACTACTTTCCGTGTTCTCCAAGGGTCCACTAGCCTCTAAGCTTCTACCAGACCTTATCTGCACTTGTACAAGAAGGTATCACTGCACAATCAACTATGTCTGTAGTCAGATCCATCATCCCTACACAGAAATACGTACATCCCGAGGCAATGAAGATGTAGTAACCCATGCATTCTTGACAGAGAACATAATGTCGAACACTATGATGATCATTAGTGGTTGACTATCAACGTTGCAGCACTGCTACATTCAATGCCACCTATACAAATGTATTTGGTTTATCCTTTAGATTTTTGTTGTGATGTTTTGTGTTTGCAAAGAATTCCATTTTGTCTTGAACAAAATTGTCATTAAACTAAAAGAACTTAATGCAAATATGACAAAATAGCCATTTTAACATGTCAATGGTTTCATTGTTTATCCCTGTTTCTATAGTAATGGCACCACTTGACACCATACCTCATCTTAAAATAGGCTTTCAAATTATATACGCTGTGCATGGGTTCAGAGAAAGTATCTTAAGCAGACCAAAACAGTAGTATTTGCTGCTCACCCCGCAATGTTCCCTCTAAGCTGATGATGCAGCTGAGCAGGTTATGGTATTTACTAAGCAACAATTTATGAGACCTGGGCAACAGTTTTTTGGAGCTGTAAGTGTCAGCATGCCTAAGTATCTTAATTCAAAAGTAATTCATAGATGTCTTTTCATTCAAACTTCAATAAAAATGTTAAATTGATGTACTGTAGTTCTATTAATTTACTAAACAAATGTGAGACAATGAAACTTGCTGCCTGTCTAGCCTCTACCATCATCTACACCGCTCAGTTTCTGTTGCCTGTCTTTGTCAGATTTCCAGAATACATATATAGACAAAGTGGGATTTTCTCCCACAAAAGCTCATGCAAAAAATAAATCTGTTAGTCTTTAAGTGCCACAAGACTCCTTGCTTTTTTTGCTTTACTAGACTAACATGGCTGACCCTTTGGAATTTAAGTCCCTGTTATGATGCCCAACTGGGGTAAAAGGGAGTCAAAGTGGATCAGGCCCTAAATGTCCAAAACGTAGATTGAAATTAAGTAGATAGCTTCAGATTTGATCATGAGACTGACACGTTGAGGGGATTGTATTTAATATCTAGCTATCAACCTTGAAAATACACCTATCCTGCCCTCAGTAAACATATTAAATTACCATACATTGCAAATCTCAATCACTAGGTAGCAACTGCTTCCCAGATTCCCTCGGGGCAACACCTTAAGTAAAGTTATCTGAGAAATTCAAAACTTTTAAAGGTGGCAAGGGCAGAAAACATGTTTCAAGACAGTTTCTCACAGCATCACATCTCTGTAACCAGGGCCATCTTTTGTGCCTAAAGAATTTGCATCAAATAGAGCTAGGTTAGAGTCTGTTAGATTATCATGCCCAATACCTCTCAAAAGCTAAATATGGGACAACAATCCCCTAAGTGAATGGCAAAAAATTGATTAGGCATACAGGAAACTTTAAACACTGTATCTTCCCTTACTAGAAAGTGTCTCTAACATCTCAGTTTTGGAGTTTATGGTTTGTTTGTTTTTTTTTATCCAAATCATTATCAACAACAAAAGGGAGGCTATAATTAGTATGCCTGGAGTGTAAATACTCTCAGAACTAAAATAAGCAAAATGAGGTACAATTGAGATTTGTGTGTCTGGTAGTAGAATATAATAAAGGTTGTTTAATAATTTTTAATTTTTGACAGTTAAAGCAAACCTTATCAAAGCTGCAAGAAGCAAGAGCATAGATGGATTTGTGAAAGAAAATGATTATTTTTCTAACACATTTTTGGGGAAATAGAAATACAAAGTGTCTTTTTTAAAAATTATTGCACCACTGGCAATATTTTTTTCCTTCTGCCTTAAATGACTTTTTATCCTTTAAGTTTTTCATTTCATTTTCCTAATCATTCGGATTTGTTTCCTTCCATCTCAGTAGTCTATACAAAGTTACATTGTAAAGCCCCACCTTGACAAACTGATTGCATTAGAATCTCTCACAGAAAAGAAAATAAATCTGAAATTAACCCAACTTGTTTTTGCTTATTTTAAAGGATCGCTTTTCTTTCAGGAGCCTTTTAGCAAGTGAAAAGCAAAGCATTCACCCTTGATAGAGATGCTAAATGGCTCAATACAATTTTGCTTGGGTCTTTCAAGTCCCAAGTTCTCCTCCAGCTCCAGCCTGGCTCCTTTGCCTGCAGCCCAGCTCCCATCTCCTGCCCCCACAGAGAGCCATGCATCCCTGTGGCCACTACATGGCTGCCTCTGGGAGCCCCACGATCTAGCCCTGCCATCTCTCAGGGTCCCCCCTCTTGCCCAGGCTCAGGGCTGCTCACCTGCTGGGGCCCACACAGGCCCCAAAGATGCCACCATCTCTGCACAAGCAGCCTGGTGCAGAGGAGAGGGAGATTTAAATTTCCCTCCCCCTCTGCTCCTTCCCTGGCTATGTGCAGCAAGCGGGAGAGGCCGTCAGCTCTCACTGCACAGGCTGCCTCCCGGAGCTGAGACAAGAGACACACGGGGCTCCTCCGGGCCAGGGAAAGGCAGGGCTGCCTGCGCTGTCCCACGTGCTCACTTTGCTGGGGGGGGGGGGCACTGCGCCCCTGCCCACTAGCGCAGCTTAGAGGGAACATTAAAGTATTTGCAGGATTAGGTGGCAATGTGGCACTGTAGATGCAGTAACAAAAGCGTACTGAAAAGCCAGGGTGTGCGTATGCAACACACATTAAAAATATGCATTGCTTATACTTTTCAATGTTTCAAAATTAGCTTCTAAATCAAAATTATTTTAAATTGAACATAAATGTAAATATCATTTGTTATCATGAATATGTAAAACAAAATTCCCAACAGAATAAAATCTCCAAATCAGTGTACTAATTTTTAGAAAAGAGAGAGCACAACTATGAGAACTATAGGACAATGGAACAGACTACTTTAGAAAGTTTTAGGGTAGATGCTTCTTCACTGGAGGTTTTCCAAAAGGGGACTGGATAGCCATCTGTCTTGGATGGATTAGAACAGGGGACTCAAACACAGGGCCCTTAAAGATATTTCCTGCGGCCCACAATGACACTACTGTTACTGATATTTGCAACATCATTGTATGAAAAGGTTTCAGGGGTGTGGCCCTCAGAGTACTAGTCCTCATAGGGCCCTCATGGTGATCTGAGTTTGAGACCCCTGGATTAGACTCAACAACAAATCCTTCATCTTGGCAGGAGGTTAGACTAGTACATGATCCCAGGACCTGCCCAACCATATAGGTGAATTAGGTGGTCTCCTATAGCAGTGTTTTTCAAACTTAGGGTCAGGACCCAATATATGGCATCCCCTGCTGCAGCCACCAAAAGACTGGAATGCATTGGTCAAAGATGTAATTGTTGGGTTACAGGCACAAATGATTTTTTTTTTTTAAACTGGGTCCCAAGAAAAAAAGTTTGAAAACCACTGTCCTAGGGCACCAGCTTGCATGGGGTGCCAAATTAGACAAGTGAATTTTTTCTCTATTTTAAAAAATATATTAATATCTCTTGTAACACATGGGAGGGCACCAAAGTCATAGTGTGCCTAGGGTGCCAAAAACCTTTGTTCCAGCCCTGGATGATCCTTGAGATCCCTTGTAACCCTATGATTCTATGAACATACCTATGCATTCCTAACACACAAAAAAAGGGGAAATCCATGTTTTATTTGTAAAAGTCCTAGAGTAGCTGTTAACAAAGATTCCCCAAGCTACATACCACAGTAAAGGGCAAGTATTCTGCAAATAACTCAAACCACAGCAAAATCTGTGGGGGGTTGGAGTATTGGGTTCCTTAAACAGGAAAGAGTTGACTGTTTGCTTACAAGGTAGGGGAAAAGTTTGTTGTTTGCTAGAAGGGAAGAAGGAGGAGAGAAATCTCTCTGCCTTCCTACCTATCTTCACAAAAATTCACTGAGAAAATCCTGGCCTGATGCTGTGTGCACTGACTAGCAAGCCCATGGCCTATAATGGAAATACTGATACCACAGGCAGCGCAGCAGCAGCCCCAAGCCCGTGGTGTTAACAGTAACAAGTCTCTGAAAGGCACCCCTCAGCCACACTAACTCACTTCACCACAAGTATGAATGTAATGTCTTCCGATGCAGGGTGAAGCTGACAGGCTGCAAAAGAGAGCTTTGCAGACAGCAGAGGGGGGAGTTCATATTACAGCAGCTCTGGAAAACCTCTTTAAGGGTTTAAAAGAAAATGCTCAGCAGCATAAACAGAACCCCAGTTTCCTACCTTTCTTCTTCCTCCACCCGGCAGTTAGGGGATGGTATGAAGTTTAAATTTTGATGCTTTTTCTTCTTTAATCCAGCTCCAGTTATCTTGCAATTTCAATAGCTTCTTCAACAGCTTCAGGTAGTAAAAGAAAATTCTCTCTCTTGCAGATACCCTCCACGTCCTTACTCCTGTATCCTCATCACTTTTTCCTGTCTCTGTTAGCTCCTTTGCTCCAGCATTCCCTAACTCAGCTCCCTCCTTTCTCTCCTCTCCTCTCCTCAAGAGGATGGTAGCAGCAGCAAGTTCAGGATCTCCGTTGACAAGGGCTGTGGTGGATGGCTGCAGGGCCACCTCACACACATCTCTCCAGTTTGGACTGAGGTAGTACCCTGAGCAAGTCTGAGAAAGTGCTTCACAACCCCAAAGGTCTGCTCATTGCAACTTCACACATGCGGTGTGTCTCTGAAGGCACCGCCTCCTCCTCTTCTTACAAAGGGCAAATTCATTTTTACAGTTCATGAGTACAGTGTACAAGCCAGGGTCAGTGTTTGAGGATTCCCACAGCTACTGAATGTTTGAGGGGGAGCAGAAAGAAAGCAGCTCACTCCTGAAAAAGAAAAGCCTCTTCTCTTCTGGAGAATGTCAATTTAATCATATGCCAACAAACCCTCTATTATCATTCCTGTTACTAATCATATCTTAGATTATAAATGCTAAAGATGATTTAAAATCCAGACTGTCACTTCTTACACTGTTTACTTCATCTATGACTCTCAATTTAGACAATAAAATCAATTAGGTTAATTTCATTTTGAATTAAGGCCATTGTAATTCACTTGTGGCTTCTCAGTGCTAAATTGTTTGACTGCAATAACAATAATTAACAATAATCATGGAAGTTGTTCTATTACTTTTAGACTTTGACTTTACATAATTGTACTTTTAAAAGCTTTTACTAACAAAATCTAACGACCTGGTATCTGTTAACAAAAGTTTGCAGAATCAGGGCAAATCCCCCTAACTGTAAAGGGGAAATTAAAACCAACAGTGTCCTTTTAGCTTAAACGTGTTTTGTATGATGTTTGCACAAGTGACTCACACCTACTAACACACTATGCCTGATAAAAACTATGCCAAAGGTGTTTAGGGGCTAGCAATGGTTGAATATTCATTCTAGGCCTCACTGCTCCTACCTTAGTTACACTAACCAAACTTCACTGTTTGCAATGATGTTGCACCAATGAATCTAAGAGCATAATTTGGTCCCAAGTGTTGAGCCATGCAGATCTAGAAGTCCATTTCTCAGCCATATCTACATTACCCAGATCTTTGCAACAAACAAAGAGGGATTCAGAATAATTTCCACTGCTCTGCATTAATGAGTTGAACAAGATCTGTGTGAAGGGCTCTCTGATAATACATTTAGCCCTAAGTATCAGATCTGCTGAAGAACAGCTTTATGTGCTTTCTCAGAATACACAATTTAAGAGGTTGTTTTTTTTTTTACTTTAATAGGCATACATTTTGAAATATACATTGTGCAGTGATCTCCATACTTCAAAACCTATGACTGAATTTCATTTTATTCTGCAACAGCCAATTACCATATATTACATATAGCCCGTTTCTGGTACCATCCTACCAGATAGCTCAGGTTGCCAGAATTCAGTGTTTTCATTCGTTTTCAATGTACGTATCATATAATCTAATTGAATGTTTGTAGTGTCCACTTACGAAATGTCCAAGTCAATTTCAGTTTTGATTCATTATGTATATCTCTGGTTTCCTACAACTTTAGGATCTAATTTGATCTTTGCATGTGCTTTCCTTGAAATCTATTTCACTCTGCAGTAAGAGCAGCAGCTGCATGTTGGAATGATTTACCTCAGGTTATAGTTTTACTACCTTTAATGTAAATGATAATATCTGTCTACATGCATGATTTCTTAAATTGGTTAATGGCAAGAAACAAATACACATGAACAGTTTGAAAGTAGCTGTATTCTGCTGTTGAACAAATACATAATAGATCATGTGGGAGAAAAACTACACATTCTCAGGATGTTGTTAGTGTCCAGGAGAATCTCATGAGGAAAGACTGCACAAATCAATTATTCTTGACAATCAAAACAACTTTAAATTATCCCGTATAAGCCGTCAGTGAACAGTTGTGCTATTAGATTAGGCAATTGTTGATTAATCATAATATAAACTGTCTAGTGTTTCAATATTTTTTCTATTTTTTTCCCATTTTGCAAATTATCTGTGTTAATTTGGTCCACCAATTAACTTTTTCATATTTAGATTTCACTTTTGGCAACAATTATGTGTCATTTAATTGAAAGGCTGCGTAAAGCTTCTAAAGTTAATAATAATACTTAGCATTTATCTAAGGCTTTAGGCTTTTTCAGCACTTAATGGCACTTTACACACATTAACTAATTAATTCTCTTAACTCCACTGAGGTAAATGAATATTTGTATTCCTGCTCTACAGATAGGGAAACTGAGGGACGAAGATTAAGTGACTCACCAAGAATACAAATGGATCAAGTGTCAGAGCAAGCAGTAAAGGTATTTCCTGTGTTTATATTATTAAAAATAATATTACACAACTCACTGCAGTACGTTTTCACGCACATAAAACTCCAAGTAGAAACAGATGGGTGCTTAGTGTTTTCAAAATCTGTCTGTTTATTCTAGTATCTAAATGTGGATTTGGAATTTTAACTTCAGGCAGGCAATAATCAAGGCCAAATATTTTTCCTAGACCATTTTGCAGCATTTCTATCTACTTCCTCTGTACAAAAATAAATAATTGGTATTGATTGACTATATTTAAAATAATTTTAGAAACATAACCATATAACTGTTCTGTTAGTAGTGCTTTTAACATTGTATAACCCTTATGTGACATTTAAGTTTAATGCCACAAGTAATGGGGCTGGAAAACAACTGCAGAAAAGTAACACCTTCTGGGGTGAATATACAGGTTCATACCAAGTTCAAGAGGCCCACTTGATGAAATTAATAAGCAGTAGGTTTAATACAAATGAGAGGAAATACTTTTTTGCATAGTCAACCTAAGGAACTCATTCCCAGGGTATAACTGGGTTAAAAATATAACTAGGTAAGTTCATGGAGAATAGATCCTGCTAGTCCAAATGGTCAGGGATGCAACTTCATGTTCAATGCAACCATAAATCATTGACTGCCAGAAGCTGGGAGAGGTTGAGTACACCAACTGCCTTACTCAATGAAGTTGAGTTACATCTGTGTTTACAGGAGAACTTAAATAGCCACAACTTACTGCAGCGCCTCCCTTAGAAGTCTTCCATTCAAGTTCAAATCCACTCCAAACCTGCTCATCCTACAATAAATGAAAAGTGTTAGTGACCTCAACCATCTCTCCCTACTATTTGTGTGGCCTAGGGTTTAGTAATGAGGCACTTCTGTCTTTCATTTTTCATAGAAATGCAGAACTGGAAGGGATCTAAAGAGGTCACGAAATAGCCCTCTACATGCAGGCAGGACCAAGTAAAACCTAGACCATCCTTGAAAGGTGCCTGTCCAACCTGTTCTTAAAAACCGCCAGTGCTGGAAATTCCACAAACGCCCTTGGAACTTCACTACTGTTGTTCGTCTCTCACTTAACACTGATGCAACATGGAATTCACTCAGAATAAACATCTACATAGCAGCAACTTTAGCTTTCGTAAAACGTATGTACAAGATAAAGACTGGTTTGCAGCAAACTTGAAAAAAAGCACAGAAATGTCTCCAGCACAACATGACTCTCTCAGATGTGCTAACCACAGATTGATCAAGAGTGCATTGCAAAGAACAGCAAGGCAATGTGCTCAATCATACTGGCTTGAGATCTAAGAGGTATGTATGATGGACTCAAGAGAGTAATAGCTCCTTCAGCCAAGAAGACTGCCTGATTCCAATTGCTTAATAGAGACATCATCACTGAGAGAAGTGAAAAGATGTAATCCTGGGTGGAACACTACCATAAAATCTATACATATAAAACCACAGTTTCCAAAGTAGCAGTCTGACCCCCTAGGCTCACCAGGATATGCTACAGGAAAACATGGAATTCCTTCTGAAACAAGGACAGGTTGTGACAAAACATTTCCACAGTGACTTGCATGCCTGCTGTCGAAAAGCAGGACATGAAGAACGTCAATTTCATAACATACTATAAAAACAAAATCAGAGTGATTGCAACAACCATGGAGGAATTTCTCAATGTCATTGGCAAGGCATTTGTACAGGTCACTGTTGCTGAACATACATATACAGAAAGTCAGTGTGCCTGTTCCAGCAGATCAGTGAGGCATAGTCTTCATGCTAAAGCAATGGCAAGAAAAGTCTCAAGACCAAAGAAAACCTCTTCACTTTGCCTTCATCAGTCTTTTGACCTAGACAGCAGAAAGGTCCTTTTCCTATTACTAGAGACCATTGGTTTCTCCCCAGTCCTCAGATTGATTTAATCCTTCCGAGAAGGAATGAAAGCTAATAGTTCAGAATGACAATCAATCTAACAGCTTTGAAATCTTTAACAGTCTCAAAATGGGATGCATTTTCTCATCAGCACTCCTCAGAATATTCTTCTTTCTGCTGCTTCATCATGTTTTCTCACTTAGCACTAAGGGTATATGTCTCCAAAGAAGATCAGATTGAAAACGCTTGTTGTTTTTTTTTATTAACCACTTCACAATTTTCAGATACTGTATTATGGGTGAATTGTACTGTATTATGGGATCTCCCAGGTATAATTCAGAACAGAATCCGTATTCCCTTTTGGATAATATCAGTTAATATACAGTACACCCTTTCTCAGAATCCCATCTCCTGTACTTGCTGGTGGATGAATCAAATTATTTCATAAGTTTCTTCCATCTCTAGCTTCTATGACCTGGTCAGTTATACAACCATATATATTTGTTTTTCTGGTTTTACCTATTTTTATTATTATCTCTTTGCATTAGTTACATATTTATTGAAATTTAAAATATGGGTAATTAAAAATAAAAATATGAGATGAGGGCTTTTATGGTAGGCAAGTTACTTCCCCTCTTTGTGCCTTACTATCCTCTTAAGTGCAAAATGGCAGTCACTAACTTTCCTTGTTGTAATTTTAATGTCAGCTAAAATGCTGTGCTGTAACAGTGGCATCCCCTCATTCAACAGCATCAGATATTGCCCCATCATAGTTTCCGGGTCAACCCCCGCACCCTTCTGACCAGGGTTTTAAGACTTCAAAGCCCCCTGCCATAAGTGTGATATTCTCAGTAAGGCAGTCTGCCTTAAAGCCAGCACCTGAGCTTTGCTTCCTCTCCAAGGACTCAGATTAGTGTGTGCACCAACACTGACATATAGCTCTTTATCAACAGAATACATTTATTCTTAGGATAAAAGCATACAATGAAAACATAAACAACAACAGGTCCTGCATCCTTACTAATAAATGCACAATATTAGAAACTGCCCATCAGTCTTATGGTTTCTAGTAGGCCAAGGTCTTTCCAAAGTCATTTCTACATGACTGGACACAAGGTCCTATCCATTTCCTCACACAAAATGAAACCCGAGGCTGTTTAAACACATCCTTTTATATTGAAAGCACTTTCTTTGCTCCCGAATCTCCAGATAACTTAATTTGAACCAGCCCAGGGGTTGGTGCTCCTCTGGAGTTGCTAATGGTCTAAACAACCTATCTTCATCAGCTGCAGTTTTTAGTTCCTGGAGGAACTATGGTAGCTCATCACAATCGTACATAAGCCATTACTAATAAGTATGAAAATGGAGACTCATGATTTTGTTATGGAAACCAGCACTTTGAACACTTTCCACAACTCTTTCACAATCCTACTCACTCAACTTTGGCCTAGCTGCCCTTCTGTCATGATGGAGTGAGGTAGTGAACAAGGATGATGAGGCTGAGGACAGGTAGTTTGGGGCCAGCTCTGCAGGAGCCTCACCCCCCTTGCTGCCTAGCTTCACACCAAGCACCACCACCTGTACTTAGCCCTGCTAGCAGTGGACTCACCCTTTGCCCAGATGTAGTTCCATCTCTTGGTTGTGTGGGCCAGGGCACTGAAGAGCAGTGGCTCCTGTGCAGTCTCAAGGACTTCATCTTTCATGGTGGCCTGGCTGTGGCAGGGGACAGATTCAGGGAGGCCAGTCAGGGGCTTTGGCTTATGCCTCCCATACAATACAAGGCTTGTACTCACGGAAAAGGTAAAATAGCTCTGGGTCCTGCTAAATTTACCACTGTCTTCCTGACAGACCAGCTGTCAGTATCATCATGCCTTGGTGGTGCCAGCCCTCTCCAGTTTCTGAGCTGGAGCTACCTCTAGGACTCAAGCGCTTGGGGCCTCCCACATCCTGCCTTGAGTATTGGGGGCTTGGCTAAGGTTATGCAGCTCCTATAGGAAGGTAAAGGACTGCTACCAACTTGACACTTTGTCAGTCACAAAATAAGGTTTTAGGTTCTGCACCATCTTTTCCAGCTTGTCCCTGCAGTTGCCAATACACCTGGACCCCAAGCAATGTTAATATACTGTGGCCACAACTTTCAGATTAAAAAAAAGCAAAACCAACTTTCTCACTGTCTTATTTTTAAATGTCACACAATGGCTCCAAAGATACTTCATGGGGTGGTAGCATCTGTCACAGCTCCTGCCTCAGTTTTCCTCTTCCACAAGCTCAGGTGAGTCAATAACACCCCGTCTGGGAGTCTGGTTTATTAACATAGAAAGCAATCTCAATGCCATATGTTCCCACCGTTCTTTGGACTCAGCACTCGTTAGACTCTCTGGGGCTCAGCAGTCTATTTGCCCTGTTGGAGCAGGGCAATGGAAAGCAAATTTCCTCCTGTCCTGCTCCTGAGCAAGTATAAACGCCAGTTTTCTTTGACAGTCATCAGCAGTTGCACTGTGCTGGCCAGGCTACTTAAAAATAGTGGGCCCCGGAACACAGCATTCCAGCTCCATGTTCTATTTTTAGGGGCCCGCTGAACGCTGAGCCCCTAAAAATAGTACGCCCCAGAATGCCGTTCGAGTGTGTTCCAGCAGGCCAGAGAGCTCCCTCTAGGCTGGGATATTTTAAATCTCCCACCTTGAGCCAGCACTGATGGAGCATACTCAGAGCTTCTAAACATGTTCAGTCAGTGCTGGCTCAGGGAAGGAGGAGCAGCCCATGGGGTGGCTGCTCTGCTCTGCCAGCCAGGTAAGGGTCGGGTTCTGGGCTGGAGGAGGAGCGGGAACCGGGATTGCAGGGCTGAGGTTGCTCCGGCTCCGCCGCACAAGCCCTGGGGCTGCGAGGTGGGCTGGGGCTGGGGCTGGTGAGGGTGTGGGGTGCGGCAGAGTGAACTCTTTCCCACAGGGCCTGCCCCAATCAGGGTCCCCCAGCTCCCTGTGGCCGCAGAGGTGTGCTGGGTGGGCGAGCAGCCTAGTGTCCCCTTCACCTATAGCCCCAGCTCCACAACTCCCCTGCTTCAATCCTTCTCTGCCCCACCTCCTGCTGTCATCCACCCTTTTCTGCCCCATCTCCTGCCCCTACCCCCTTCAGCACCCCCACCTCCTGCTTCTGCCCCTAGCCCCTGCTACCACCCACCCCTTCTCTGCCCCATTCTCCTCCCCTGATCCTCCTCATCACACCACCTCCTGCCCACCCACTCCTTCTCTGCCCCATCTCCTGCCACCACCCACCCCTTTTCTGCCCCATCTCCTGCCCCTCCCCCCAGCCACCCCTTCAACACCCCCACCTCCTGCCCTTGCTCCATTCCTCCACATCCTGTGCCCTCATCCTTCCTGGTCTGGGACCTGCCCATGCGGGAAGGGGGCCTGGACAATATGAGAAGGGGGCCCACCAAATTATACTTCAACCACTGGGTAAATGCCTGGCTGCAAAGATGGTGTTGGCAAGAGGGCTTTGGCTTCCTTGACCACAGGATGCTGTTCCAGGAAAAAGGACTGCTAGCCAGAGATGAAATCCACCCATCAGTGAAGGGGAAGAGCATATTTGGACATCAACAGCCTAACCCAATGAGGAGAGCTTTAAACTAGGTTTGAAAGGGGAAGGTGACCAAACCCCAGGGCTGTAACTAGGCTGCGACAAGTAGGGCAAAGTCCCAAGCGCCAAATTTTAGAGTGTGCAGGGGATGAACCTGGCTATACACTGAGGCTGGGGATGGATCCAGACAGGAGTGTTGCTGCCCTGGGGAAGGACCTGGGTCACTGGCCCAGGCTACACTCCCTGGCTGCAGGCCACACCCCTGGCCCCAATTCTGCACTGGGGTCTGACTGACCCGGCCTCAGGCACCCGCTGCCACCAGCCTGGCCTCGTATCCCCAGTCGGGGACAGGGCAGGGATCAGCAGCTGCAGGCGCAGACAGCCCAGCCTAGGATGGGGCCAGAAACGACCGCTGCCACCACGGGCGGCCGGGCCCTGGATCTCCGGCTGGAGACCGGGAAAGGCATGGGCTACGCCAGGACTTGGGGCACTGGTGCTGGGATTCGGGGCACGAGCCCCATGTTCCAGGCCCCAGCGACGTCCCTGGACCCAGATCCATCCCCATCTGTTGCAGGGAGCCAGATCTGTCCTCTGTGCCCTCAAGGATTCGGCAACTGAGACTTCCGGCGCTGCTGGGGCTCACCACATTTGGCAGCGTGGAGCCCCTACTGCTGCCGGCAGCGGCCGGGATGGATCCCGATCCCCCCAGCCTGCCAGCAGGGGCTGGTGACGGATCCAGATACCCCTAGCTTGCCAGCAGCAGTGGACTCTGGAGGTGGCTGAGGGTGGATCAGGCCCCAGGCCGGATCAGGGCCTGGAGGGGTGCGCCTGGGGCTGCTTGCCCCGGGTGTGAAAAGTTGTAGTTATCAGTTTGCCAAACCCCACAGGTAAGTCAAAACCAGGAAGACTTGGGAGAAGGATCAGAACTTGGAGGAGGAGCCTGGGTAGGGTTACCAGATGTCAGGCAACGTCCTCTGTCTGGCAGGCATTTTAAAAATACATGATTTTGTCTGGCGTTTTACTTACCAGGGTTAACGTATGCTGGAACATCCTGGAACACCCTATTTTTAGGGGGAAGCATTACAGGGCCCCCTAAAAACAGAAGAGTATTACATTAATACTACATTTTCTCAATGTGTCCTTCAGCGTCTTTTATTTCATCAGGGGCATTGCTGGCGCCAGGCTTACGGGGCTTGAGCCCTGAGTCCCAGCACTGGAGCCCTGAGTCTGCTGCCGGGCTGGCCACAGCGGCAGTGTACGAGCTCCGAACCAGCATGCCTAGCCCCAGGTCTTTTTCCAGGCTAGTGGCGCTCCTGCTTTTTGTATTTCCCTGTTCTCCTTTCTGTGCTTTGGCATCTGGTAACCCTAAGCCTGGGGTGTAAGCAGGGACCAAAGAGAGACTAGACAGAACTGAGGAGGGAATATCAAATCAGTGTCTTAAGTGTTTGTACACTAAGGCGAGAAGTATGGAGCATAAGCAGGAAGAATTCAAAATGCTAGTTGGCATCACAGAGACTATCCTGTATGTGTGCACTGACCCCCAGGTGTAAAAGGCAGGGAGGGGGGCACCAACACTGCTCTGCCTCAAATTCTGAGCTGGCACTGGCAATATCAGTGAATTGCTATAAAAGCGCGAATGCTTAATACACCAACGGTCAGGGCCAGCTCTACTGTGAGGCAAGAGACAGACATGTCTTCAGGTGAAAAAACAACAAGGAGTTGTGTGGCACTTTAAGACTAACAGATTTATTTTTTACGTGAGCTTTCGTGGGAGAAGATCCCACTTCCTCAGATGCTTCGAAGATGGGTGAACTTACAGAAAGGAATGAAACTAAACACAAGGGGGTGTAAAACATAGGATCAGGTGGGGCACCTAGCCCCCCTTCAGATCAGGCCAGCTCCTGCCTCTTCAACTCTTTCCTAGTGGCTCAGGCACTGTCACTCTACCTGCCTCTTAAACCATGTAGGCAGAGTGCACTTTAAATCCCTCTGCAGGCAGATGCTGGAGATTTATGCACTTTGAAAAACCATTTTCAACCTCCATGAATAAGATGGGGGGGGGGGGGCAACTCAAAATTTGGCTTGGCGCGCCGCAAGCCCTTGAACCAACCCTCCCAACACCATCCCCGCACCCACATTTCTCCCCTCGCTCCCCCCCGCCCAATTGCTTCGCTGCTACTGAGCGCGACTCCCCCTTAACGCCACCAGCCTTAGACACGTGACTCTGCCTCGCCCCGCCCGCGCCGCGCGCTCTGCCCTGCCCGTCACCCGGGCGGCGCGCGCGCCTAGGTCTTTTGCCATTCGCTCCCTCCTCCGGCCGCTGATTGGCCGCCGCCTTCCCGCTTCCTTCCGCCCCTCAGAGAACCCGCCATTTTGAAAACCTTGTTAATTTTTTTTTTTTTTTTTTTTACCCCTTAACCCCCGGCCGGAGCGAAGGCGCGTGAGCGCGAGGCAGCGACGCGGAGCGCGCGCGCTCGCTCCCCCCACCCCAGCCCCCCCCGCCCGGTAACCGTCGCTTCCAACCGCCGCCGCCCCGAGGCGCGGAGGAGCAGGAAGGAGCCCGCCGGGCAGCGCCGCGCCGCGCCGAGGAGGTGGGTGAGTCGCGGCCCCGGGAAGCCACCGACCGCGGCCGCCATGATCGCGGGGCGGGCGGCCTGCGGGAGCCTCCGCCCGCTCCCGGCTTGGGTCCCGCTTTGCCGCTGCAGCCCTCGCTCCGCCCCGCCCCACTGGCGGCGAGCGGCTCCTTCCACCTCCATGCCCGGCTCGCTTGGCGCCGCCGGTGCTCCCGCTCTGCAGGCCGGATGGGGGCGTCCCCTGCCTGGCGGGGGAGTCTCTCGCCAGACCCTGGCCGCACCCGCCACGGGGGGCCGGGCAAAATCACCTCCAGCGGCGGGAGTGCTGGTCTGGGAAAGTGCCGCAGGACGCCTTGTTTTGCTGGAGCGGGCTAATAATCCCTCTGGAAGGCCAGTGCTCCAAGAGGCGGCGTGGGCGGGTGTCTTAAAATCGCTCGGGCTCCGTTGTTTATTCAGTGTGCCTGGGCAGACTTAGTTGAAATGGCCTGACTGGGCCCCTTCAAGGCCAATTTAGAGTATTTTTTTTCTTTTTCGAGTTGGGGTCACGTCAGAAGTGAGGGAGGAATTACTTCTGAATGTGCTCCTTAGGCCGGGGTTTCTGGAGCAGGGTGCCAGTGGCACACAGGTGGGCCGTCAGGTCTGAGCAAGCGTGCCACAAATTTTGTTTGAAAAACTACCCATAGAGCTCTGGATTGGCTCATTGGCTCATGAATATTCATGAGTTTATTTGGAAACTATGGTGGTGTGCCTCAAACCGATTAAAGGTGACAAAGGGTGCCGCGGCAGAGAAAATGTTGGGAACCACTGCCTTACCTATCTCACTCGGAAAAACAAACAAGGAGTTCTTACAGACTAATGCCTTTCTTTATCGGGAGAAAATCCTCCTTTGTCCAACCCTTCGGGATCTTCTCCCACTAAAATC
>VOCP01056988.1:0-17824 GCA_007922195.1 Podocnemis expansa | reverse complement strand
AAGCCACATGCCTCTCAAAGTTGTCAGCAGCTTTTTTTTTTTTTTTTGCCAGGGAGCATTCCACCCCAAAGTATTACAGTACAGGTAGGCTCCACCGTGCAATTCCTAGATGCCATGGCGAGCCAGCACCTAGGATTTCTCAAACCCTGTGGTAGATATAAATGTATATGAATTCCTAATGTAATGCTTCTCCCCATTTGTGAACTGTTGTACATACACTTTTTTAATTTGTAATTGCATATGTATGCAGTACTAGTTTTTGAAATAGTCTAGAAAATAGTTTTAAAATTCAGTACTAGTGTTAAAGATGAAAATACACAGCTTCATATTATAAATATGAAAAAGCTATGAGAGAAAGAAGTAGCAAAGACAACATTAACAAAAAATCCTTGCCTCTGTACTGAAAAGGGATGAAGAGAATATCACCATCTTATCCACTATATCATCAACAATATGACCAACTGATTAGATCTTGAATCAAATCCCAAAGCATTTATCCAAAGGTGCTTTTATCTACTGGACTGAGTGAAATATCAGAGGTGCGAGACTGTTTACTGGAAAGAGCAAATGCTGGTGAAGAACAAAGGGCAAGGTATGTGAGTGCTGTACTTGATTCTGATAGGACACATAGGTTCTTCAGCCCATTTAAGAAATCTGGCATAAATACATTTGCTGACATAGCCAAGATCAAATTTAAATCTGACAGGGAGGGACAATCACAGCAGCTATCACTCCAGAAGTCTTCTTCCACAGAGCCCTGCACATAGGAAGATGTTTCAATGGGAACTGTTATTAGTTACCCAACAGGACCTGTGTCTTTGTTCTTCTTCCATAATGATGGAATGATGAGAGGAACAGACAAAGCTAATCAGGACATCACCTGGAAGCTCAAGCTAAAAGAATCCATGGACTGTGAGTTTGTAACAAAGAAACAACAGTGTACATCAGAGGCGCCAAGGCTGTCATACAAATGATGTCTGGAAACAAACTCCACACATCCAAAGCCACACATCTGAGTATTTGAAGCAGGTCCTAAAAACTAATTCTGAAACTGAAGTCTTTTACAGATATGAACCAATAACTGTGTGAAAACTGAAGAAAGACAGCAATGGTTTAGAACTAAGGTTGGATGGAAAAAATGCCTGCTAATTGATGGACAGTGTCTCTCCATTGAAAAAGTTTCTAAACTTTGCATTCAGTAAGCTGTCTTCTATGAATATGAATATACAGTTCAAAATGCACCTGAAATTGTGGGACCACACCCAACACAAGAACTCCTTGCTGGAGGCTTCTCTAAGGCTGAAGTAGCAAAGCCCATCACCTGTAGAGATGTTGAAGAAGCACAAGATTTGTTGTCAGAGAAAGTGGAGACAAGGATGTTTCTGCACGGTGAATGTGCTGATACGACTTTTGGGTCTCTTGGTGTCAAAGGAACCATAGTAAGTAGGTCACCTGATACTGATGTTTTGGTTCTTGCTGTTCAGTATTTTCAAACATGGAACATTTGGTTAATATATGGACTGAAAGAAGCACCATTACCAGCACAACTGACAAACATCACTTCCTACCTATATGTGCAATTTGTGATGCACTCACTCCTGATTTCTGCAACATACTTCCTCCTGTAGATGCATTAACAGGATGTGACTATATTGTCCCTCTTTGATACTGGAGGAAACCCCTTTATTAATGTTGCTAAAATCAAGAGAGCTTACCTCTTCAGAGATCTGGCCAGACTGAGTGAGAGTAACTGACAAGCTGCAATTTCTACAGCGAAGATGTTGGTAGCAATGCTGTGTAACCAGAAGAAGAAAGAGGAGTCCCAGTCCCACAATCTATTGCTTGCACCTCAATCTAACCATCAAAAACACAAGTCATTGGCTGAACTCCCACCTCACGAGGACAGTTTTGAAAAGCATGGTGAAAGGATCTCATCAAACAAAAATTGGATGTGCTTGCACATACATAAGCCAGCTATTGGATCACCTTTGCAACATGGATGGAAAAATGTGGATGCTGAACTACTTTCCGTGTTCTCCAAGGGTCCACTAGCCTCTAAGCTTCTACCAGACCTTATCTGCACTTGTACAAGAAGGTATCACTGCACAATCAACTATGTCTGTAGTCAGATCCATCATCCCTACACAGAAATACGTACATCCCGAGGCAATGAAGATGTAGTAACCCATGCATTCTTGACAGAGAACATAATGTCGAACACTATGATGATCATTAGTGGTTGACTATCAACGTTGCAGCACTGCTACATTCAATGCCACCTATACAAATGTATTTGGTTTATCCTTTAGATTTTTGTTGTGATGTTTTGTGTTTGCAAAGAATTCCATTTTGTCTTGAACAAAATTGTCATTAAACTAAAAGAACTTAATGCAAATATGACAAAATAGCCATTTTAACATGTCAATGGTTTCATTGTTTATCCCTGTTTCTATAGTAATGGCACCACTTGACACCATACCTCATCTTAAAATAGGCTTTCAAATTATATACGCTGTGCATGGGTTCAGAGAAAGTATCTTAAGCAGACCAAAACAGTAGTATTTGCTGCTCACCCCGCAATGTTCCCTCTAAGCTGATGATGCAGCTGAGCAGGTTATGGTATTTACTAAGCAACAATTTATGAGACCTGGGCAACAGTTTTTTGGAGCTGTAAGTGTCAGCATGCCTAAGTATCTTAATTCAAAAGTAATTCATAGATGTCTTTTCATTCAAACTTCAATAAAAATGTTAAATTGATGTACTGTAGTTCTATTAATTTACTAAACAAATGTGAGACAATGAAACTTGCTGCCTGTCTAGCCTCTACCATCATCTACACCGCTCAGTTTCTGTTGCCTGTCTTTGTCAGATTTCCAGAATACATATATAGACAAAGTGGGATTTTCTCCCACAAAAGCTCATGCAAAAAATAAATCTGTTAGTCTTTAAGTGCCACAAGACTCCTTGCTTTTTTTGCTTTACTAGACTAACATGGCTGACCCTTTGGAATTTAAGTCCCTGTTATGATGCCCAACTGGGGTAAAAGGGAGTCAAAGTGGATCAGGCCCTAAATGTCCAAAACGTAGATTGAAATTAAGTAGATAGCTTCAGATTTGATCATGAGACTGACACGTTGAGGGGATTGTATTTAATATCTAGCTATCAACCTTGAAAATACACCTATCCTGCCCTCAGTAAACATATTAAATTACCATACATTGCAAATCTCAATCACTAGGTAGCAACTGCTTCCCAGATTCCCTCGGGGCAACACCTTAAGTAAAGTTATCTGAGAAATTCAAAACTTTTAAAGGTGGCAAGGGCAGAAAACATGTTTCAAGACAGTTTCTCACAGCATCACATCTCTGTAACCAGGGCCATCTTTTGTGCCTAAAGAATTTGCATCAAATAGAGCTAGGTTAGAGTCTGTTAGATTATCATGCCCAATACCTCTCAAAAGCTAAATATGGGACAACAATCCCCTAAGTGAATGGCAAAAAATTGATTAGGCATACAGGAAACTTTAAACACTGTATCTTCCCTTACTAGAAAGTGTCTCTAACATCTCAGTTTTGGAGTTTATGGTTTGTTTGTTTTTTTTTATCCAAATCATTATCAACAACAAAAGGGAGGCTATAATTAGTATGCCTGGAGTGTAAATACTCTCAGAACTAAAATAAGCAAAATGAGGTACAATTGAGATTTGTGTGTCTGGTAGTAGAATATAATAAAGGTTGTTTAATAATTTTTAATTTTTGACAGTTAAAGCAAACCTTATCAAAGCTGCAAGAAGCAAGAGCATAGATGGATTTGTGAAAGAAAATGATTATTTTTCTAACACATTTTTGGGGAAATAGAAATACAAAGTGTCTTTTTTAAAAATTATTGCACCACTGGCAATATTTTTTTCCTTCTGCCTTAAATGACTTTTTATCCTTTAAGTTTTTCATTTCATTTTCCTAATCATTCGGATTTGTTTCCTTCCATCTCAGTAGTCTATACAAAGTTACATTGTAAAGCCCCACCTTGACAAACTGATTGCATTAGAATCTCTCACAGAAAAGAAAATAAATCTGAAATTAACCCAACTTGTTTTTGCTTATTTTAAAGGATCGCTTTTCTTTCAGGAGCCTTTTAGCAAGTGAAAAGCAAAGCATTCACCCTTGATAGAGATGCTAAATGGCTCAATACAATTTTGCTTGGGTCTTTCAAGTCCCAAGTTCTCCTCCAGCTCCAGCCTGGCTCCTTTGCCTGCAGCCCAGCTCCCATCTCCTGCCCCCACAGAGAGCCATGCATCCCTGTGGCCACTACATGGCTGCCTCTGGGAGCCCCACGATCTAGCCCTGCCATCTCTCAGGGTCCCCCCTCTTGCCCAGGCTCAGGGCTGCTCACCTGCTGGGGCCCACACAGGCCCCAAAGATGCCACCATCTCTGCACAAGCAGCCTGGTGCAGAGGAGAGGGAGATTTAAATTTCCCTCCCCCTCTGCTCCTTCCCTGGCTATGTGCAGCAAGCGGGAGAGGCCGTCAGCTCTCACTGCACAGGCTGCCTCCCGGAGCTGAGACAAGAGACACACGGGGCTCCTCCGGGCCAGGGAAAGGCAGGGCTGCCTGCGCTGTCCCACGTGCTCACTTTGCTGGGGGGGGGGGGCACTGCGCCCCTGCCCACTAGCGCAGCTTAGAGGGAACATTAAAGTATTTGCAGGATTAGGTGGCAATGTGGCACTGTAGATGCAGTAACAAAAGCGTACTGAAAAGCCAGGGTGTGCGTATGCAACACACATTAAAAATATGCATTGCTTATACTTTTCAATGTTTCAAAATTAGCTTCTAAATCAAAATTATTTTAAATTGAACATAAATGTAAATATCATTTGTTATCATGAATATGTAAAACAAAATTCCCAACAGAATAAAATCTCCAAATCAGTGTACTAATTTTTAGAAAAGAGAGAGCACAACTATGAGAACTATAGGACAATGGAACAGACTACTTTAGAAAGTTTTAGGGTAGATGCTTCTTCACTGGAGGTTTTCCAAAAGGGGACTGGATAGCCATCTGTCTTGGATGGATTAGAACAGGGGACTCAAACACAGGGCCCTTAAAGATATTTCCTGCGGCCCACAATGACACTACTGTTACTGATATTTGCAACATCATTGTATGAAAAGGTTTCAGGGGTGTGGCCCTCAGAGTACTAGTCCTCATAGGGCCCTCATGGTGATCTGAGTTTGAGACCCCTGGATTAGACTCAACAACAAATCCTTCATCTTGGCAGGAGGTTAGACTAGTACATGATCCCAGGACCTGCCCAACCATATAGGTGAATTAGGTGGTCTCCTATAGCAGTGTTTTTCAAACTTAGGGTCAGGACCCAATATATGGCATCCCCTGCTGCAGCCACCAAAAGACTGGAATGCATTGGTCAAAGATGTAATTGTTGGGTTACAGGCACAAATGATTTTTTTTTTTTAAACTGGGTCCCAAGAAAAAAAGTTTGAAAACCACTGTCCTAGGGCACCAGCTTGCATGGGGTGCCAAATTAGACAAGTGAATTTTTTCTCTATTTTAAAAAATATATTAATATCTCTTGTAACACATGGGAGGGCACCAAAGTCATAGTGTGCCTAGGGTGCCAAAAACCTTTGTTCCAGCCCTGGATGATCCTTGAGATCCCTTGTAACCCTATGATTCTATGAACATACCTATGCATTCCTAACACACAAAAAAAGGGGAAATCCATGTTTTATTTGTAAAAGTCCTAGAGTAGCTGTTAACAAAGATTCCCCAAGCTACATACCACAGTAAAGGGCAAGTATTCTGCAAATAACTCAAACCACAGCAAAATCTGTGGGGGGTTGGAGTATTGGGTTCCTTAAACAGGAAAGAGTTGACTGTTTGCTTACAAGGTAGGGGAAAAGTTTGTTGTTTGCTAGAAGGGAAGAAGGAGGAGAGAAATCTCTCTGCCTTCCTACCTATCTTCACAAAAATTCACTGAGAAAATCCTGGCCTGATGCTGTGTGCACTGACTAGCAAGCCCATGGCCTATAATGGAAATACTGATACCACAGGCAGCGCAGCAGCAGCCCCAAGCCCGTGGTGTTAACAGTAACAAGTCTCTGAAAGGCACCCCTCAGCCACACTAACTCACTTCACCACAAGTATGAATGTAATGTCTTCCGATGCAGGGTGAAGCTGACAGGCTGCAAAAGAGAGCTTTGCAGACAGCAGAGGGGGGAGTTCATATTACAGCAGCTCTGGAAAACCTCTTTAAGGGTTTAAAAGAAAATGCTCAGCAGCATAAACAGAACCCCAGTTTCCTACCTTTCTTCTTCCTCCACCCGGCAGTTAGGGGATGGTATGAAGTTTAAATTTTGATGCTTTTTCTTCTTTAATCCAGCTCCAGTTATCTTGCAATTTCAATAGCTTCTTCAACAGCTTCAGGTAGTAAAAGAAAATTCTCTCTCTTGCAGATACCCTCCACGTCCTTACTCCTGTATCCTCATCACTTTTTCCTGTCTCTGTTAGCTCCTTTGCTCCAGCATTCCCTAACTCAGCTCCCTCCTTTCTCTCCTCTCCTCTCCTCAAGAGGATGGTAGCAGCAGCAAGTTCAGGATCTCCGTTGACAAGGGCTGTGGTGGATGGCTGCAGGGCCACCTCACACACATCTCTCCAGTTTGGACTGAGGTAGTACCCTGAGCAAGTCTGAGAAAGTGCTTCACAACCCCAAAGGTCTGCTCATTGCAACTTCACACATGCGGTGTGTCTCTGAAGGCACCGCCTCCTCCTCTTCTTACAAAGGGCAAATTCATTTTTACAGTTCATGAGTACAGTGTACAAGCCAGGGTCAGTGTTTGAGGATTCCCACAGCTACTGAATGTTTGAGGGGGAGCAGAAAGAAAGCAGCTCACTCCTGAAAAAGAAAAGCCTCTTCTCTTCTGGAGAATGTCAATTTAATCATATGCCAACAAACCCTCTATTATCATTCCTGTTACTAATCATATCTTAGATTATAAATGCTAAAGATGATTTAAAATCCAGACTGTCACTTCTTACACTGTTTACTTCATCTATGACTCTCAATTTAGACAATAAAATCAATTAGGTTAATTTCATTTTGAATTAAGGCCATTGTAATTCACTTGTGGCTTCTCAGTGCTAAATTGTTTGACTGCAATAACAATAATTAACAATAATCATGGAAGTTGTTCTATTACTTTTAGACTTTGACTTTACATAATTGTACTTTTAAAAGCTTTTACTAACAAAATCTAACGACCTGGTATCTGTTAACAAAAGTTTGCAGAATCAGGGCAAATCCCCCTAACTGTAAAGGGGAAATTAAAACCAACAGTGTCCTTTTAGCTTAAACGTGTTTTGTATGATGTTTGCACAAGTGACTCACACCTACTAACACACTATGCCTGATAAAAACTATGCCAAAGGTGTTTAGGGGCTAGCAATGGTTGAATATTCATTCTAGGCCTCACTGCTCCTACCTTAGTTACACTAACCAAACTTCACTGTTTGCAATGATGTTGCACCAATGAATCTAAGAGCATAATTTGGTCCCAAGTGTTGAGCCATGCAGATCTAGAAGTCCATTTCTCAGCCATATCTACATTACCCAGATCTTTGCAACAAACAAAGAGGGATTCAGAATAATTTCCACTGCTCTGCATTAATGAGTTGAACAAGATCTGTGTGAAGGGCTCTCTGATAATACATTTAGCCCTAAGTATCAGATCTGCTGAAGAACAGCTTTATGTGCTTTCTCAGAATACACAATTTAAGAGGTTGTTTTTTTTTTTACTTTAATAGGCATACATTTTGAAATATACATTGTGCAGTGATCTCCATACTTCAAAACCTATGACTGAATTTCATTTTATTCTGCAACAGCCAATTACCATATATTACATATAGCCCGTTTCTGGTACCATCCTACCAGATAGCTCAGGTTGCCAGAATTCAGTGTTTTCATTCGTTTTCAATGTACGTATCATATAATCTAATTGAATGTTTGTAGTGTCCACTTACGAAATGTCCAAGTCAATTTCAGTTTTGATTCATTATGTATATCTCTGGTTTCCTACAACTTTAGGATCTAATTTGATCTTTGCATGTGCTTTCCTTGAAATCTATTTCACTCTGCAGTAAGAGCAGCAGCTGCATGTTGGAATGATTTACCTCAGGTTATAGTTTTACTACCTTTAATGTAAATGATAATATCTGTCTACATGCATGATTTCTTAAATTGGTTAATGGCAAGAAACAAATACACATGAACAGTTTGAAAGTAGCTGTATTCTGCTGTTGAACAAATACATAATAGATCATGTGGGAGAAAAACTACACATTCTCAGGATGTTGTTAGTGTCCAGGAGAATCTCATGAGGAAAGACTGCACAAATCAATTATTCTTGACAATCAAAACAACTTTAAATTATCCCGTATAAGCCGTCAGTGAACAGTTGTGCTATTAGATTAGGCAATTGTTGATTAATCATAATATAAACTGTCTAGTGTTTCAATATTTTTTCTATTTTTTTCCCATTTTGCAAATTATCTGTGTTAATTTGGTCCACCAATTAACTTTTTCATATTTAGATTTCACTTTTGGCAACAATTATGTGTCATTTAATTGAAAGGCTGCGTAAAGCTTCTAAAGTTAATAATAATACTTAGCATTTATCTAAGGCTTTAGGCTTTTTCAGCACTTAATGGCACTTTACACACATTAACTAATTAATTCTCTTAACTCCACTGAGGTAAATGAATATTTGTATTCCTGCTCTACAGATAGGGAAACTGAGGGACGAAGATTAAGTGACTCACCAAGAATACAAATGGATCAAGTGTCAGAGCAAGCAGTAAAGGTATTTCCTGTGTTTATATTATTAAAAATAATATTACACAACTCACTGCAGTACGTTTTCACGCACATAAAACTCCAAGTAGAAACAGATGGGTGCTTAGTGTTTTCAAAATCTGTCTGTTTATTCTAGTATCTAAATGTGGATTTGGAATTTTAACTTCAGGCAGGCAATAATCAAGGCCAAATATTTTTCCTAGACCATTTTGCAGCATTTCTATCTACTTCCTCTGTACAAAAATAAATAATTGGTATTGATTGACTATATTTAAAATAATTTTAGAAACATAACCATATAACTGTTCTGTTAGTAGTGCTTTTAACATTGTATAACCCTTATGTGACATTTAAGTTTAATGCCACAAGTAATGGGGCTGGAAAACAACTGCAGAAAAGTAACACCTTCTGGGGTGAATATACAGGTTCATACCAAGTTCAAGAGGCCCACTTGATGAAATTAATAAGCAGTAGGTTTAATACAAATGAGAGGAAATACTTTTTTGCATAGTCAACCTAAGGAACTCATTCCCAGGGTATAACTGGGTTAAAAATATAACTAGGTAAGTTCATGGAGAATAGATCCTGCTAGTCCAAATGGTCAGGGATGCAACTTCATGTTCAATGCAACCATAAATCATTGACTGCCAGAAGCTGGGAGAGGTTGAGTACACCAACTGCCTTACTCAATGAAGTTGAGTTACATCTGTGTTTACAGGAGAACTTAAATAGCCACAACTTACTGCAGCGCCTCCCTTAGAAGTCTTCCATTCAAGTTCAAATCCACTCCAAACCTGCTCATCCTACAATAAATGAAAAGTGTTAGTGACCTCAACCATCTCTCCCTACTATTTGTGTGGCCTAGGGTTTAGTAATGAGGCACTTCTGTCTTTCATTTTTCATAGAAATGCAGAACTGGAAGGGATCTAAAGAGGTCACGAAATAGCCCTCTACATGCAGGCAGGACCAAGTAAAACCTAGACCATCCTTGAAAGGTGCCTGTCCAACCTGTTCTTAAAAACCGCCAGTGCTGGAAATTCCACAAACGCCCTTGGAACTTCACTACTGTTGTTCGTCTCTCACTTAACACTGATGCAACATGGAATTCACTCAGAATAAACATCTACATAGCAGCAACTTTAGCTTTCGTAAAACGTATGTACAAGATAAAGACTGGTTTGCAGCAAACTTGAAAAAAAGCACAGAAATGTCTCCAGCACAACATGACTCTCTCAGATGTGCTAACCACAGATTGATCAAGAGTGCATTGCAAAGAACAGCAAGGCAATGTGCTCAATCATACTGGCTTGAGATCTAAGAGGTATGTATGATGGACTCAAGAGAGTAATAGCTCCTTCAGCCAAGAAGACTGCCTGATTCCAATTGCTTAATAGAGACATCATCACTGAGAGAAGTGAAAAGATGTAATCCTGGGTGGAACACTACCATAAAATCTATACATATAAAACCACAGTTTCCAAAGTAGCAGTCTGACCCCCTAGGCTCACCAGGATATGCTACAGGAAAACATGGAATTCCTTCTGAAACAAGGACAGGTTGTGACAAAACATTTCCACAGTGACTTGCATGCCTGCTGTCGAAAAGCAGGACATGAAGAACGTCAATTTCATAACATACTATAAAAACAAAATCAGAGTGATTGCAACAACCATGGAGGAATTTCTCAATGTCATTGGCAAGGCATTTGTACAGGTCACTGTTGCTGAACATACATATACAGAAAGTCAGTGTGCCTGTTCCAGCAGATCAGTGAGGCATAGTCTTCATGCTAAAGCAATGGCAAGAAAAGTCTCAAGACCAAAGAAAACCTCTTCACTTTGCCTTCATCAGTCTTTTGACCTAGACAGCAGAAAGGTCCTTTTCCTATTACTAGAGACCATTGGTTTCTCCCCAGTCCTCAGATTGATTTAATCCTTCCGAGAAGGAATGAAAGCTAATAGTTCAGAATGACAATCAATCTAACAGCTTTGAAATCTTTAACAGTCTCAAAATGGGATGCATTTTCTCATCAGCACTCCTCAGAATATTCTTCTTTCTGCTGCTTCATCATGTTTTCTCACTTAGCACTAAGGGTATATGTCTCCAAAGAAGATCAGATTGAAAACGCTTGTTGTTTTTTTTTATTAACCACTTCACAATTTTCAGATACTGTATTATGGGTGAATTGTACTGTATTATGGGATCTCCCAGGTATAATTCAGAACAGAATCCGTATTCCCTTTTGGATAATATCAGTTAATATACAGTACACCCTTTCTCAGAATCCCATCTCCTGTACTTGCTGGTGGATGAATCAAATTATTTCATAAGTTTCTTCCATCTCTAGCTTCTATGACCTGGTCAGTTATACAACCATATATATTTGTTTTTCTGGTTTTACCTATTTTTATTATTATCTCTTTGCATTAGTTACATATTTATTGAAATTTAAAATATGGGTAATTAAAAATAAAAATATGAGATGAGGGCTTTTATGGTAGGCAAGTTACTTCCCCTCTTTGTGCCTTACTATCCTCTTAAGTGCAAAATGGCAGTCACTAACTTTCCTTGTTGTAATTTTAATGTCAGCTAAAATGCTGTGCTGTAACAGTGGCATCCCCTCATTCAACAGCATCAGATATTGCCCCATCATAGTTTCCGGGTCAACCCCCGCACCCTTCTGACCAGGGTTTTAAGACTTCAAAGCCCCCTGCCATAAGTGTGATATTCTCAGTAAGGCAGTCTGCCTTAAAGCCAGCACCTGAGCTTTGCTTCCTCTCCAAGGACTCAGATTAGTGTGTGCACCAACACTGACATATAGCTCTTTATCAACAGAATACATTTATTCTTAGGATAAAAGCATACAATGAAAACATAAACAACAACAGGTCCTGCATCCTTACTAATAAATGCACAATATTAGAAACTGCCCATCAGTCTTATGGTTTCTAGTAGGCCAAGGTCTTTCCAAAGTCATTTCTACATGACTGGACACAAGGTCCTATCCATTTCCTCACACAAAATGAAACCCGAGGCTGTTTAAACACATCCTTTTATATTGAAAGCACTTTCTTTGCTCCCGAATCTCCAGATAACTTAATTTGAACCAGCCCAGGGGTTGGTGCTCCTCTGGAGTTGCTAATGGTCTAAACAACCTATCTTCATCAGCTGCAGTTTTTAGTTCCTGGAGGAACTATGGTAGCTCATCACAATCGTACATAAGCCATTACTAATAAGTATGAAAATGGAGACTCATGATTTTGTTATGGAAACCAGCACTTTGAACACTTTCCACAACTCTTTCACAATCCTACTCACTCAACTTTGGCCTAGCTGCCCTTCTGTCATGATGGAGTGAGGTAGTGAACAAGGATGATGAGGCTGAGGACAGGTAGTTTGGGGCCAGCTCTGCAGGAGCCTCACCCCCCTTGCTGCCTAGCTTCACACCAAGCACCACCACCTGTACTTAGCCCTGCTAGCAGTGGACTCACCCTTTGCCCAGATGTAGTTCCATCTCTTGGTTGTGTGGGCCAGGGCACTGAAGAGCAGTGGCTCCTGTGCAGTCTCAAGGACTTCATCTTTCATGGTGGCCTGGCTGTGGCAGGGGACAGATTCAGGGAGGCCAGTCAGGGGCTTTGGCTTATGCCTCCCATACAATACAAGGCTTGTACTCACGGAAAAGGTAAAATAGCTCTGGGTCCTGCTAAATTTACCACTGTCTTCCTGACAGACCAGCTGTCAGTATCATCATGCCTTGGTGGTGCCAGCCCTCTCCAGTTTCTGAGCTGGAGCTACCTCTAGGACTCAAGCGCTTGGGGCCTCCCACATCCTGCCTTGAGTATTGGGGGCTTGGCTAAGGTTATGCAGCTCCTATAGGAAGGTAAAGGACTGCTACCAACTTGACACTTTGTCAGTCACAAAATAAGGTTTTAGGTTCTGCACCATCTTTTCCAGCTTGTCCCTGCAGTTGCCAATACACCTGGACCCCAAGCAATGTTAATATACTGTGGCCACAACTTTCAGATTAAAAAAAAGCAAAACCAACTTTCTCACTGTCTTATTTTTAAATGTCACACAATGGCTCCAAAGATACTTCATGGGGTGGTAGCATCTGTCACAGCTCCTGCCTCAGTTTTCCTCTTCCACAAGCTCAGGTGAGTCAATAACACCCCGTCTGGGAGTCTGGTTTATTAACATAGAAAGCAATCTCAATGCCATATGTTCCCACCGTTCTTTGGACTCAGCACTCGTTAGACTCTCTGGGGCTCAGCAGTCTATTTGCCCTGTTGGAGCAGGGCAATGGAAAGCAAATTTCCTCCTGTCCTGCTCCTGAGCAAGTATAAACGCCAGTTTTCTTTGACAGTCATCAGCAGTTGCACTGTGCTGGCCAGGCTACTTAAAAATAGTGGGCCCCGGAACACAGCATTCCAGCTCCATGTTCTATTTTTAGGGGCCCGCTGAACGCTGAGCCCCTAAAAATAGTACGCCCCAGAATGCCGTTCGAGTGTGTTCCAGCAGGCCAGAGAGCTCCCTCTAGGCTGGGATATTTTAAATCTCCCACCTTGAGCCAGCACTGATGGAGCATACTCAGAGCTTCTAAACATGTTCAGTCAGTGCTGGCTCAGGGAAGGAGGAGCAGCCCATGGGGTGGCTGCTCTGCTCTGCCAGCCAGGTAAGGGTCGGGTTCTGGGCTGGAGGAGGAGCGGGAACCGGGATTGCAGGGCTGAGGTTGCTCCGGCTCCGCCGCACAAGCCCTGGGGCTGCGAGGTGGGCTGGGGCTGGGGCTGGTGAGGGTGTGGGGTGCGGCAGAGTGAACTCTTTCCCACAGGGCCTGCCCCAATCAGGGTCCCCCAGCTCCCTGTGGCCGCAGAGGTGTGCTGGGTGGGCGAGCAGCCTAGTGTCCCCTTCACCTATAGCCCCAGCTCCACAACTCCCCTGCTTCAATCCTTCTCTGCCCCACCTCCTGCTGTCATCCACCCTTTTCTGCCCCATCTCCTGCCCCTACCCCCTTCAGCACCCCCACCTCCTGCTTCTGCCCCTAGCCCCTGCTACCACCCACCCCTTCTCTGCCCCATTCTCCTCCCCTGATCCTCCTCATCACACCACCTCCTGCCCACCCACTCCTTCTCTGCCCCATCTCCTGCCACCACCCACCCCTTTTCTGCCCCATCTCCTGCCCCTCCCCCCAGCCACCCCTTCAACACCCCCACCTCCTGCCCTTGCTCCATTCCTCCACATCCTGTGCCCTCATCCTTCCTGGTCTGGGACCTGCCCATGCGGGAAGGGGGCCTGGACAATATGAGAAGGGGGCCCACCAAATTATACTTCAACCACTGGGTAAATGCCTGGCTGCAAAGATGGTGTTGGCAAGAGGGCTTTGGCTTCCTTGACCACAGGATGCTGTTCCAGGAAAAAGGACTGCTAGCCAGAGATGAAATCCACCCATCAGTGAAGGGGAAGAGCATATTTGGACATCAACAGCCTAACCCAATGAGGAGAGCTTTAAACTAGGTTTGAAAGGGGAAGGTGACCAAACCCCAGGGCTGTAACTAGGCTGCGACAAGTAGGGCAAAGTCCCAAGCGCCAAATTTTAGAGTGTGCAGGGGATGAACCTGGCTATACACTGAGGCTGGGGATGGATCCAGACAGGAGTGTTGCTGCCCTGGGGAAGGACCTGGGTCACTGGCCCAGGCTACACTCCCTGGCTGCAGGCCACACCCCTGGCCCCAATTCTGCACTGGGGTCTGACTGACCCGGCCTCAGGCACCCGCTGCCACCAGCCTGGCCTCGTATCCCCAGTCGGGGACAGGGCAGGGATCAGCAGCTGCAGGCGCAGACAGCCCAGCCTAGGATGGGGCCAGAAACGACCGCTGCCACCACGGGCGGCCGGGCCCTGGATCTCCGGCTGGAGACCGGGAAAGGCATGGGCTACGCCAGGACTTGGGGCACTGGTGCTGGGATTCGGGGCACGAGCCCCATGTTCCAGGCCCCAGCGACGTCCCTGGACCCAGATCCATCCCCATCTGTTGCAGGGAGCCAGATCTGTCCTCTGTGCCCTCAAGGATTCGGCAACTGAGACTTCCGGCGCTGCTGGGGCTCACCACATTTGGCAGCGTGGAGCCCCTACTGCTGCCGGCAGCGGCCGGGATGGATCCCGATCCCCCCAGCCTGCCAGCAGGGGCTGGTGACGGATCCAGATACCCCTAGCTTGCCAGCAGCAGTGGACTCTGGAGGTGGCTGAGGGTGGATCAGGCCCCAGGCCGGATCAGGGCCTGGAGGGGTGCGCCTGGGGCTGCTTGCCCCGGGTGTGAAAAGTTGTAGTTATCAGTTTGCCAAACCCCACAGGTAAGTCAAAACCAGGAAGACTTGGGAGAAGGATCAGAACTTGGAGGAGGAGCCTGGGTAGGGTTACCAGATGTCAGGCAACGTCCTCTGTCTGGCAGGCATTTTAAAAATACATGATTTTGTCTGGCGTTTTACTTACCAGGGTTAACGTATGCTGGAACATCCTGGAACACCCTATTTTTAGGGGGAAGCATTACAGGGCCCCCTAAAAACAGAAGAGTATTACATTAATACTACATTTTCTCAATGTGTCCTTCAGCGTCTTTTATTTCATCAGGGGCATTGCTGGCGCCAGGCTTACGGGGCTTGAGCCCTGAGTCCCAGCACTGGAGCCCTGAGTCTGCTGCCGGGCTGGCCACAGCGGCAGTGTACGAGCTCCGAACCAGCATGCCTAGCCCCAGGTCTTTTTCCAGGCTAGTGGCGCTCCTGCTTTTTGTATTTCCCTGTTCTCCTTTCTGTGCTTTGGCATCTGGTAACCCTAAGCCTGGGGTGTAAGCAGGGACCAAAGAGAGACTAGACAGAACTGAGGAGGGAATATCAAATCAGTGTCTTAAGTGTTTGTACACTAAGGCGAGAAGTATGGAGCATAAGCAGGAAGAATTCAAAATGCTAGTTGGCATCACAGAGACTATCCTGTATGTGTGCACTGACCCCCAGGTGTAAAAGGCAGGGAGGGGGGCACCAACACTGCTCTGCCTCAAATTCTGAGCTGGCACTGGCAATATCAGTGAATTGCTATAAAAGCGCGAATGCTTAATACACCAACGGTCAGGGCCAGCTCTACTGTGAGGCAAGAGACAGACATGTCTTCAGGTGAAAAAACAACAAGGAGTTGTGTGGCACTTTAAGACTAACAGATTTATTTTTTACGTGAGCTTTCGTGGGAGAAGATCCCACTTCCTCAGATGCTTCGAAGATGGGTGAACTTACAGAAAGGAATGAAACTAAACACAAGGGGGTGTAAAACATAGGATCAGGTGGGGCACCTAGCCCCCCTTCAGATCAGGCCAGCTCCTGCCTCTTCAACTCTTTCCTAGTGGCTCAGGCACTGTCACTCTACCTGCCTCTTAAACCATGTAGGCAGAGTGCACTTTAAATCCCTCTGCAGGCAGATGCTGGAGATTTATGCACTTTGAAAAACCATTTTCAACCTCCATGAATAAGATGGGGGGGGGGGGGCAACTCAAAATTTGGCTTGGCGCGCCGCAAGCCCTTGAACCAACCCTCCCAACACCATCCCCGCACCCACATTTCTCCCCTCGCTCCCCCCCCGCCCAATTGCTTCGCTGCTACTGAGCGCGACTCCCCCTTAACGCCACCAGCCTTAGACACGTGACTCTGCCTCGCCCCGCCCGCGCCGCGCGCTCTGCCCTGCCCGTCACCCGGGCGGCGCGCGCGCCTAGGTCTTTTGCCATTCGCTCCCTCCTCCGGCCGCTGATTGGCCGCCGCCTTCCCGCTTCCTTCCGCCCCTCAGAGAACCCGCCATTTTGAAAACCTTGTTAATTTTTTTTTTTTTTTTTTTACCCCTTAACCCCCGGCCGGAGCGAAGGCGCGTGAGCGCGAGGCAGCGACGCGGAGCGCGCGCGCTCGCTCCCCCCCCCCCCCCCCCCCCCCCCCCGTAACCCTCGCTTCCAACCCCCGCCCCCCCCAGGCGCGGAGGAGCAGGAAGGAGCCCGCCGGGCAGCGCCGCGCCGCGCCGAGGAGGTGGGTGAGTCGCGGCCCCGGGAAGCCACCGACCGCGGCCGCCATGATCGCGGGGCGGGCGGCCTGCGGGAGCCTCCGCCCGCTCCCGGCTTGGGTCCCGCTTTGCCGCTGCAGCCCTCGCTCCGCCCCGCCCCACTGGCGGCGAGCGGCTCCTTCCACCTCCATGCCCGGCTCGCTTGGCGCCGCCGGTGCTCCCGCTCTGCAGGCCGGATGGGGGCGTCCCCTGCCTGGCGGGGGAGTCTCTCGCCAGACCCTGGCCGCACCCGCCACGGGGGGCCGGGCAAAATCACCTCCAGCGGCGGGAGTGCTGGTCTGGGAAAGTGCCGCAGGACGCCTTGTTTTGCTGGAGCGGGCTAATAATCCCTCTGGAAGGCCAGTGCTCCAAGAGGCGGCGTGGGCGGGTGTCTTAAAATCGCTCGGGCTCCGTTGTTTATTCAGTGTGCCTGGGCAGACTTAGTTGAAATGGCCTGACTGGGCCCCTTCAAGGCCAATTTAGAGTATTTTTTTTCTTTTTCGAGTTGGGGTCACGTCAGAAGTGAGGGAGGAATTACTTCTGAATGTGCTCCTTAGGCCGGGGTTTCTGGAGCAGGGTGCCAGTGGCACACAGGTGGGCCGTCAGGTCTGAGCAAGCGTGCCACAAATTTTGTTTGAAAAACTACCCATAGAGCTCTGGATTGGCTCATTGGCTCATGAATATTCATGAGTTTATTTGGAAACTATGGTGGTGTGCCTCAAACCGATTAAAGGTGACAAAGGGTGCCGCGGCAGAGAAAATGTTGGGAACCACTGCCTTACCTATCTCACTCGGAAAAACAAACAAGGAGTTCTTACAGACTAATGCCTTTCTTTATCGGGAGAAAATCCTCCTTTGTCCAACCCTTCGGGATCTTCTCCCACTAAAATC